>NDXB01018698.1:0-13190 GCA_002631895.1 Agapornis roseicollis | reverse complement strand
CCATACCATAGCACGTCATGCCCAGGAGGTAACTGGGAGTTACCCGGAAGGAGGGGGAACTTCCCGGTCGGGCTCGTTTTCGGCGGGTGGTATCATACCCTCTTCCCTTGTTTTCTTTGTCATTGTTATTATTGTTGGTGATAGCGATAGTGATTTGTGTTGTACCTTGGTTACTGGACTGTTGTTATCTGACCAGTGGGAGTTCTTTGGCCCATCTTCCCTCCCACTCCTCTGGGAGTGGGGAGGAAAGGGGGGGGGGAGGGGGGTTGAGTGGGTGAACGTGCTGCCTGGCTGGGTTCAAACTACAACAGTTCCTTTGGCGCCCAACGTGGGGCATTATTTAAGCATACTCTTCAGCACCCAAGCCCATCCACTTCAATTTAGTATTTTGGACAGTACTTGTATCCAAGGGGGCAAAAATCCTCAGCGTATTAGGAAATAACTGGCAAAAAAGCCACATACTGGAAGAAGCCAAACCACCAAATATTGCAGCTTGCATTAGCAATGATTATTGCAATGAAAAATTTCAATCCAATTTGAAATGTACACAGAAGAAGATGGAACAAACAATATATAAACAAGACTGACTTTATTTTATTTAAACTTCACATACAACAACTTCTATTCCAGCTACTGGGGTCAACTGCCTCAAGAACAGTAAATTTTAAATTCAGTACAGCTAAAAATGCAGTCTCTGAAAACAGTCTAAACTTGTTTTAATCTTGAAAAGCATATAAGAATCATAGTAAGGAAAAAACATATAAAAAAGTATTAAAAAATGCAGGTTCATTTATAATGATATGGTTATAGATCGTCCACGAATCTCCCATTATCAACATCTTAATATTTCTTTCAACTACAAATGAGCCATTACAACAACATCATAGGTTAAATCCCAGAAATAAGTAGTCTTGCAAGTAGCATGGCAGGCTCAGTGTCAATAAGTGAAACATCACAGAATACTGGAAACATTCACGACGGAACCCACATATTTCCATGTGTGTCAGGGGCATCAGTGTAAGGAATATTCCAAATCCATGGTTGATCTGTAAACCAAAACAAAAAACAGGCTCATGACAAATTCAGTTATTAAATGTAAAATTTTGATCCTCTTCTTCCCCTTTGTTTGGAGAAAGGTGAAAATTCCCACTGATTTTCAAATAACCCCATGTGCCACTTAAGTTTACTGGACATTTTGTATTCAGCTACTTTTTTAAATTATAAGATTTAGAGTTTTTAAAGGGCTTTGATTTCCCTCCAAGTATTACTTTGAATATGATTATTAAAACCCAACATACTCCATACCAGCTGTAAAAGAAATTTACATTTCAAAATACAAAAGAAATTGTATTTCAGAGAGCACACAAGAACAGTCACGCAGCCACATTTGCTTTGGGCCATAGGCACATCTCTTAACCCACTGGAATTATCAGTCAGTGCAGTAATGTAGTAATTTTCACACAGACAGTTAGAATTCAGTATCTAAGAATGACTCTGCTTGATCTCTGAAATGTTCAAGTTCAGACCTCATTTCTTCAAATGTTTTATCTTTAGATGAACAACAGGTTTGCAGCAGACAGTTCTTCCCCTCCACATCTTAGAATACAGAAGCTGTTCCTACTCTTGAGAAGGAGAAGACAACACAGCAGGAACCAACTGCTAGCTCCACAACCTGCTTGAGGCTTTTCCTCCAACCGCAGATGTGTTGCAGAAGCCCCTGGCGTATGAAGCCTAGCTATTAGTCCATTTCTCTCAGGCCACTCTTACTGAAATACAGAGAAAAATCTTTCAATCCTTTCAGTGATTTTTCTCAAACAGGAAGTTTATATAACTCCTGCCTGCTTCTTTTTTCCGCCTACAAAATGAGCCTTGAAGGAAGACAGTGACATCAATCTGTACAATGCATACAATTAAAATGAACTGTACTGAGGATGACGGATATAGTTTATTAAAACCAAGCTACTCATCTACATACACTTGCTAAAGAAGATTTGATATGCTTGTCAGTTCAAATTTTGGATAAGCTGTTTATGATGATTACTGTTATCCAATTTTAAGTTTACAAGATCCAATGCCAGGTCTTACAATATATGAAGTGAGAATTACTACAGCAAGAAGAGGAGAATAAGAAAGTGACAGAAGCAGTAATGAAGGCATGTATAAACTGCAGAACAGCATACTGACAAGTACTGCACCAATTAAACATGGGGCAGGGAGAGCATTTCCAGCATGTGCTTGCTATTTACCTGCTACTAGAGTGCATTTAATTCTAGCACTGTAGCTCCATATGCTGCAGTCAAACATATCCCAGCTATGCAGATGTTTTACAGAAGTGTCTGTTTACAGTAGTAAGAAAGTAATAGGAAAATGCTTTAAATTATCAGAAAATTGAATGCATTTGACTTGAAAAAGGGGAGTTTAATAAGACGAGTGATGGGGATGTTACAAGTCACAGGTATGTGATCACCAGAGAAAGAACAGTCTGTGCAACAAATGCAGAATTTCACATTATGTTATTAGAGCACAATAAAAGCAAATATCCATGTCTTTCCCTAATTTAAAATCATTATATAGCTTCTGAGTGGAAGAAGTAGTTGGCTAGTTTTCAGTTACAGTGGATAGGTGATTTTCAAGCACAAAAAAATAAAAGCACAAAACCCAAAAGATACGGGAAACCAGAAAAAACTACAGCACTTAAACAAGTGCACTGCCAGAAAATGTCTTCAGGTTTCCGAATCAACGGCAGAACATCCAGACTTCGAGTCATACCTTAAAACCAAACCAAAAAGGTAGCATCATTATTTCCCTAAGCTGCTTCTACCAGTCTCGTGCTTGAGAGTCACGTGTGCCTTTTGTCTTTCTGGTGACTACCTTACCACATAGTAAACATTAATAATTGTAAGAATGGGTACTGCAAAAAGCATTAAGGTTTCCAAGCATACATTCATTTTTTATCATTGACCTATAAACCATGACATCAGAATACATCCAGTCCCACTCAAGCATTGGCATCTGTCACTTGGAGCCCCTTATGCAGCTTGGACCTATTCATCTTCACTACCATCTGCAGTTACTCTGTTTCATTCGGCAAAACATAAAGGAAGAGAAAGATGTGCATGTACAGAAATTATTTCAGTTACCTCTTAAGGCACTCTGAGAGGCTTCAATACCTAAATGAGTTCTTTTTTATTGTGCCTATCTTAATAGAATTTTCTTAAGGTAGCCATTGATGTAATTGGATCTTTGTTTTATTAATGGAATGCTGTTAGATTTATAGAACACCTGATACTATTTTAATAAGCCACATGCAAAACTACTACTGAAACAAGTAATTCAGGTATTTTTAAAGTGTCAGATCAAATTTAAAATTATCACTTTTATTAGGAGCTATATCAGCAAGAGAATGACAGTGCCTGTGTACAAACACTGTAAGACCGTAGCAACATACTGCTGCACACTAAAACGATTGCCAGGCTTTTGAAAGTTAAACACTTTTCTTCTGGAGGCAAGGGAAGAGGGGGAGTAGAGGTTAACTGTTCCCTATTTACAGCCCTATTGCATACATTTTTTAAGTGTGCTCAATGTACCTAACTTCCATACATTTCAAGTTCAGTTCTACATTTCTGATAACACTAATTCCAATAAGCTGCCGTTGATACAAAATTAGTACCACTGCTTCCTTCTTGCCTCACTCAGAAGCAGCAGAACTTTAGTACTAGTCAAATGAATGGGGCCATTCCTACCCCACTGCCACTTCAAGATTATCTGAAATCTCAAAGTACTATTTCAGTCAGGCAGACTTCTGAAGATTCTCTCACAACTGAGCAGACAATCACATTCCATTTAAAGATAAAGAGGCCCTGGAAAACAAGTTATTTCAAGTACAATCACTCAAAACAGTCCCCCACATTTTGAGATCAAGTTACAGAATAAAAAATCATGAACTGATAGTGGAACAAGGTTGTTCTGCAAATTTTAACAGTACTTTCCAAATGCAGTATATTGTGTAGGTCAGGAACACACCAGAAAGCCATCTCAAAACTTCATGTTCTCATAGATATGACAGATGGCAGTACAGTGTGTACAGCCAAAACTAGAAAAGTCTGTGAATTACAGGAACATGCAACTGAACAATAAAGTATAAAATACAATTAAGGATCTTCGTGATTCTCTTCCTACAGTTAAAATACAAGTGTTTTCTGCACTTGAGTGGAGATCTGGGTCACAGCTATTCCTGGTTGATTTCTAAACACAGAAACTGGATTCGTACATCATCTTTCACAATATTTTAGGAGTCTTCCAATTGAAGAATTTAGCTTTGAAGTAGTAAATAACCAGAGTTCTTCAAGTCATTCCATATATACATTCTAACACTTAACCCCCTGCTGTGTGAGGCTGGAAAGTTCTCCCTTTCAGCATTTGCAGAAGGTGCACACTACACTCCCTTTAGATGAGCACAGCATTTACAAAGGAACTCATCTTGTTGAGATGAAACACCTCTCAATGCAAAAATCATACCTGAAAGATTTGAAGAACAGGGAAAGGCAGGTGGGGTAGAGGTATGGGATCTGTAACAATATACACAGACAAGGTAATAATTATTCCTGAAGGCCAGGACAACGACCACTTGTTGGGGGGGAAAAAAAAAAGGAAAAAGAAAAAAAATCCTGTTTAAAAGCAGGATTTGCTTTGTTTCTCAATGAGAAAAAGTCTTCCACGCTTTTCTGAGGCCTTTTTCCAAGTTGTTCTAAAAAAAGCCCTTGATGTACTTATGTGCTGAATTTTCAAGTTCTTCCCATACAGCAGATGATTTGCTTAGTCAGTGAACTGTGTAATAGCCAAATCACAAATTAAGTGATATTCCTCTACTACAGCAAGCAGCTTGTACTTTTTCCCACACAAAGGTACAAAACCACCCTGGGGTTGTCTCTCTTTGTACAACATACATCTGTTGTAAGAAACTTCTCAATAGGGTTAAACAAAAGTGATAGGGCAATCAGCCGCTAAGCACTACAAATGAAATGCTGTACTTTCATGAGAGGACCACGTCAACTTATATTGCTAAGAGAGATAATTGCAACTGAAATGTGACAATGGAGCTCAATGAGATGATTTCATACAATAAAATACTTGTACTCATCTGAAAGATTCTAGAAGAAATAAAAATCTGAGTATTATCAAAGGCACGAAGAAATGTTGTTTATAAAGATATCTTGCAAAGGAAGGTTGGCTGTTGTGTGCATGTTTCCCAAATACCAGACTAGATAATTTTCTGGTTTTCTTCAAAAGAACTCTGATAATTTTACTAGTCTACAGGTTTCTTTTCTCTTAGTATTATCAATACATTCATCTTTCTTACAGTTGGTTTTCTTTTTTTGTTATGATAGCCTGAATCTGTTTGCTAGCAACAGAAGATCCCAGAGGATTGCTGTATCTACATAGTTTATCTGTCAAGATGTTAAGTAGTACTATTAGCTACTAGGCAGTTTATGTTTTAATTCTTCAACTGTTTTGTCCCAAAGATACATCTATTGCCCACAAATGGGCTTTTGCAATTCAACCGCAATTGCTCAAATTTGCAGAGTTAGTAACATACATGTTGCACACAACAACTGTTACCTGCTAAAAATTAATGAGGTTCTTTGTCACTTCAGAATGGGAATGATCTTAATCTTTATTTTAAAACTGACAGATGTAAAATGTGCATGCTATTCCCTGCAGCAAGAGAAAGGTGCAAGCTATGTGTATCATGAATAATAAAACTGGTTTGCGCTGGTAATTTAAAGCAGCTGGGAAGAAACAGTCTAAAGGAAAAATGACCAGGTAAAATTCTCTGGGCAACTTTAACTCTGACCTGCTAGGATGACATGCTGCTGTATTTCCTCAGACTTCAACTGCAAATCTTGCACTCTGCACAAGACAGATCAAATCACATGGAAGTTCAACAACTAAACTAGGCATCATGCATCTACTCTGAAAAGGAATAACTGAAATAAAGCACTTTTTAAAATACCTGGGTTAACCTACCATTGAAGCAAAATATTGAGCCTCCAGTGAATTTGCCATCTCATGATGATGGTCTCAATTAATGAGCTGAAGTGTATTTTGGAAGATCCCTCTTAGCCAAAGACAAGATCTGAGCTCAAAGAAATTGGCTAGTAACACCTGGCAAATCAGATCAGACAACCTAGTGTCTCCTTCCGGTCTTCAAGTCTGTAATCCTATCAAAACAATACTTAAAAGTGGTCAAGTGAGACTAACTTTTTCTTATTTTCTCTCATATGTGTTAATTTCTTCATAGACATTATAAAAAGCCTTAAGAAAACCAGGTTTTGCTGAGTACTCAAATGTTACACTTGGACTCTGGGAGGCCACTTGAGGAAGCATGTGATGTCAAGCTGTCTTAAGAGAGCTTCAATGTCAAACTGCAGGCTTACATGGCAGTAATAATGTTTTGGTTCCATCTAAGAAGGAAATGTATGCCAACACAGACTGAGATCAGTTCCAACCCCTGCTCCTGACCTGCCTCAGTATATGAACTACAATGACAATGTATACTTGCTGCTTGAAACTTCTAAACGTACTCAGATTTATGTTTACCATTACTCTGAGTGTTAAATAAGTGAAATATTTTCTATTCAATGTATTAGTACCCCTTGCACTAGAAACGGGACTAGCTTCCAGTTGTCATCTCAGAAGAAAGGACATTACTTCAGAGTCTCTACCACATTAAGCATACTGAAAGGACTTGAAGTTCTCTATAAATTCAAATAGGATGCTGCCAGTCAAGTTCTGTCAAACTCTAGAGAGTATACAGGTCACATGTAGCTATGCAATACTAATTAGAAAAAAGGAGGTTATTGAAAAATGTAAATGACTTCCCCAGAAGTCATTCTTCTTAATTTCTTAAAAAATATTTTATTTACTTGGTGAATAAATGACAATTTACTTGAAGTAAATAAAAGACAATTCTAGAACTTTGGACAAAAGAAGAAAATAAAGGTAGGAGAAAGGTAGAGATCATGTAGTGACATTTTCCCAGAGCTCATATGACCATCACCAGCTCTTGTGAGGGAGCTCAGAGTAAGAAAGGATTCCTCTAGCTTAGCTGGACAACACACTAATCTCTTTCCTTTAGCAAATCTGTCACTAGTACAGGGCAAGATAGATGAAAATTGTTCCCATTGTTTAAATAACAGGATACACACAAATATTTAAACCTACCGGAGCTGGAGGCAAATATGCCATTAAGTATTTCTTGTTTCTATTCAACACAAGAGCAGTTTATCTGTAATAAACTAGATGGAGTACTTACCTGTTTCCTGAAATCACTACACATTTGCCACATGTAATTTTGCCATGCAAAAATTTTCCCACTCATTGAAAACTAAAAATATCAAGCACTGAATATCTCAAGATACAAAGAAAAGGTCAATTCTCTCTTTCATGTAAGTGTGGCAATGGAATATTGAATAATGAGCATGGCCTCTCACAAGGGAGAAAGCTGTTCCAGTGAGACATGTTACAAATCCTTTTGTGCGTTCTTAAGAAAATGAAATCACAGCTGTCAGAGGTTGAAAATTTCAGCCAGAGAACTAACGTATTGCTAAGTGGACTGTTCATTTCTCCACAATGCTTCAGCATGCATTAAAGCAAATTTCCATCTCATCTGCCCATTACCATTCAACCATCTCATAGCGTGAGATTTGACAGCTTTAGTTCCCAGTTATGAAGGGTGAAATAGACTTTCCATTGGAAAATAATGAAATGCATTTTTAATACATTCTTACAAATTATGAGAATGGTTCAGGAAAGAAATCTTTAACAAAGAGCAAAATAACCAAAGACTAATGTAATTCATATAATTGGCATATATAGAAGGGATTATGTAGTTTTACTCTAACTTTAGATTAGATCTGAACTGAGCTGCAACCTGTCTTATTTTCTTGTGTATACATGTTTTCTGTATAGTATTAGTCAAATGAACACAGCCAGTTTTCTTCCTTGATATAAATACGTACACTGAAGAGGAAACTGAATGAGAAATAACTTTTTTTAACAGAGATTACTCACCCTCCTACTTTATGGGGTTTTCTTCCAGAGGGTTTAAACAGTTCCACAGCATTTTGAACTTACAGCTCAGAAAAAGCTTATATAAATTCCTATCTTATAACCCAGTCACAACTCAAAGAACTGATGATAAATGTATTTTTAGCTCATCCCTTTTCAGTAGCACTGTAGGAGAGTTCTGCAATAAGTGCATGAGATTAAAACATCTGAAAACTCGCAGAATAACAATGCAGACAAAAGTTACAGAAATATTTCACCTTCTGAGATCTCCGTAAATAAGCACAAAACAGATTAAGTAGCCCAAAATCCTGACGCTTACTATAATACAACAGTAATTTGGTTTACAATACATGTAAAACCATAGATTCACTGTTTCATCAAGCTAATTAATCACTTTATCATTATTTTCTGAGAAGTTTTTAGGTACAAAAGTATTTTTTCAAGCATTATAGTGTGGTTCGTTGGTGGCTTTTATCGTCCTCTGTAGTTAAAATTAGCTATTCAACATGAAAATATTTCTCTTAAAGGAGAAATACTACAAACTCATCCCAACTTGATGTGCCATGCTGTTACCAGTTAAATTTTATTCTCTGCGCCCTTCATATGAAGCTCAGATAACTCTGGCACAACTAGATGGAATTTACCTGCCCATGTACTCTAAAATGTGGTTTTGTGCAAGCCTGAAGTACAGCTGAAAGCTAAATGAAAACAACAGGAAAATTTCAAATATGTGTCACAGAGGTGATATATCATAATTGCCTACCAGTGACATCTGATAGGGATCAAATTACTTTATTATTATTGAATTTAATGGACTTTAAAAGACTGTGGATCAACCTCACAAACTATGATGGCTGAAACCAGACAGATTACTTACATCATTGCTGATGAGTTTATCATTGTATGTCCTGACATGTATTTTATTGCTTTTCAAGATGCATTTACTTCACTGTAAGTTTTCACACTGGAAGTCTAGTCCCAGCTAATAAACACCAATTAATATGACAGAAAGCCATTGTGACAGAATGACAAAGAATTTCTGCAACTAAATTATTTCCACAAACTAAGGAACAGGTTTTCCTTCACTTTGTTACATTGGATAATAACATAATTCTGTAACATTGAGTATATCTGATCCAAGATTAGAATTTGCATAAGTACAAGAAAAAACAATGTATTTCAGTATACCTATCTTCTACTTAGAACTTTACATGGCAAATGTATGGCCCTGCTCCTGACTATCTGTTCACTATTTCACCCACTTATCCTCCCTCCTGCTCCTAATAGATTTTTTCTGATTATATGGAAGGGATGTGTACTTTGTTTTCCCATGGTTAGAGAATCCGAGTTCATGGAAAATCCCCCGGAGCCTTTTCTCCTTCAGTTATAAGGATCAGTCAGTATGGTTTCTTTAGGGAAAAAATAATTACTTGCATTTTTGCTTCTATTAAAACAAATCTATTTATACCAGTCTCCAGAGACTTTGAGAGTTGATAAGTGTATTGTTAGGGACAGATTATTTTATGAGTCCATCCCATAACATGGGAATTCTTTAAACATCTTTTCCACCAGGATGCTGAGCAACTGAAACAGAATATTCAGGGAAGAGATGTGAAAAGGCACAGATAGTTGACTTTACTTCCATTGCCAAAGCCTAGACAACTTGAATCCTGTCATCTGTTCATATGATGGGAGAAATATGAGACCCAAAAGCTGAACTGCAGACAAATAAGCTCTCTACAGCAATAAGCTCTCCATGCAAAAAGAGAAAAAAAGGATTTGGAAAAAATCTTTACACTTCGTTGAAATATGCATAAACCTCACTGATTCATTAGGATAAATGCAGGAATTAAAAGAAGAACAATGTTAATTATACAACTACATTCTTGCATGGGAATGACAGTATATGTAACACGTGGATTCTGATTTTGAATCTTTTGTTTCAAAATTTCCAAAAATTTAAGAATGACCTTTTAGAAAAACACTTTCAAAACCCATCAGTTTGAGCATTAGTTAACCATTAGCTAGCACGCATGTTCCAGAGCACAACAGGCAGCTGTAGTGTATTTTACCCCTTGAGTTAGCTAGTAACCCAGCACAACTCCTGCCACCACTCCCTAAACAACATTCACAGTACTTAAATGGACAGTTTGGTTTATACTAATAGACTATATATACTAATAATAATATACTAATAATGTATACTATAGACTGCATTAGCACTTCTACATTATCCAGTATTTTTTCTTCAGAAAATCAAAATGCAATTCAAGAATTCTTTTAAGTAATAAGATCTTAAAGCAGAAAAATCATCTTTGCAAGCTACAAAGGTAGCATGCCTTGTACTGAACAGGTGAACACTTGGCTGTGTAGCTGGTGCCATACTCAAGCTTTTGGCTTCTACGATCATGGATCTACCTGTGAGAAATCAGGTTTGCTAGAGCTGACAGGATTCACCTAATCAAGTGAGGCATGAGCCTTTTTCCTGATGCCTTAGGAGCCAACAAGGAAACACTTGTGAAATGCTGCAGAGGAATTAGGGCTTGTCCCTCTTAAAAAGTGACAGTCCAGCTCCATGCTTCTACACCGATACACACAGCTTGGATAATAAACAGGAGCTGGAAGCCACTGTGCAGCTGACAAGCTGTGATCTAATTGATACCACAGAATCAGATCACTGGAGCACTGCAATCACTGGTTATAAACTGTTCAGAGGGGACAGGCAAGGAAAAAGTTGGGGGGGGAGGTTGCCGTCAATGCGAAAAAGAAGAACAGAAGATTGACTGCACAGAGCTGTGTTTGGAAAACAGCAATAAGCAGGTTGGGATATCACTGGTGAAAAATATCAGAGGTCAAGCCAACAAAGAAAATCTCGTGGTTGGTGCTTACTATATGCTGCCCCATCAAGAGGATGCTGCTGAAAAATTCTTACTGCAACTACAAGAAGCATCATGGTTGCAAGCTCTGATCCTGCTGGGAGACTTCAGTCACTCTGAAATGATGCATTTTTATTTTTATTTACTATATAAAACTCTAAGTCTATTTACTTCTTAGCTTTTAAATATTTTTTCACCCTGTATCATGTGTTAGTTCAAAGATCTGAGTTGCAATACTGTCTTTCCTGAGCTCTTTATTACTACCCATTATTTCAGGGTCTACTGTAGACGATACCTTTTTTAGATCATGGCTTCTCAAAAAATGTTTATCATGATCTTCTTGCATTAGTTTAAAGAACAAAACTATAAAGCCCAAAATAATGCAGGTTGTGCATCAACACCATTATCTTCATTGTATTTTTAGGCTTTGGGACCATCATCACCCCATAGCAGTGCTTACTTAGCACTTTCCTGATTTGCATGTTCTAGAGAGTCTCAGGAGCTGAGGAGGCTGAGATTGTGTAAGTCTTTTCAAGTGTTATGAAATATAACCCTTTTGCACCACCAGGATGATTTAAACACAGATTTTCAAGATAATGAAGTCTTAAACTATGAAAAACAAAATGGAGCAAAAGCAACTTTTCCATCTTCTAATTTACAGCAATTCTTTCACATTTGCTCTACGGTATTTCTTTTTCACCCCACTTCCACATTTTTCCTAACACCTGCTCTCTTCCAAACAGTCCTCTTTTAACACTCCTCCTCCCATCAGTTTTGCAGAAAAACATTTCAATTCCATAAAAAATATCTATTTTCCTAATGTATACAAAAAATTCAGGAAAAGAATGAAAAAGTAGTATTTAGTTTGTTGATCCAAAATTTAAGTGATAATGAAAAAAACAGCACAAAAAGACTGCATAGTTCCTTCCTTTGAAATCACAAGCAGAATGTGGGACTGATATAACCTTAAATGCAGTCATGCCACAAAAATGTTAAAATAAAGCTTTAGAACATACCAGTATTCCAATGACTCAGAGTTACTCAAATTAGTTTGCTTCATATCTAATACACCAACTTTTCTTCTGAAGTCACACCTTACCTTTGCTTCCATACTGCTCTGGTGGGAGGTCAAAAGGTACAGGAAAGTATGTTGCTGGATTATCACTTTCTGAAAGCATTTTTCCTTTCACATGAAAGTAACCTTTGTCCAATCCCTATGAAGGAAGGGAAGCATATAGAAGGAAGACTTAGTAACTTTAAGGGGAAAAGACAAACCTAATCCACAATAGATTCTTTCTCAATGAGTTATTTTAATAAACAAAACGTTTTTCCTCCATTATTGAGATTACATACTTCTGAAACAACTCAGCTTCTCTTATTACTACGATTTCAGGCTCTCCTCTTTAACATTCACTGGCTTCGGTCCACAATGGGTACGTTCTACCTTCTCAAATCCCTTACATGTATACCAATCTTCTTCCACACTCACTAGGTAAACATACTTGTGGCCTTGCTTGTGTAAACAATTCCATCTAAACTGAACAAGGTCTTTGCGATAGGCTGCCATATGGGCAGCATATGTCAATATAAGATGTTGCAGCTTTTGCGTAAGTGTTTACAGACATTACAATAAAATCTTAATTATTAAACAAAACACCTCTTGCATTTAACTAAAGGGAAAAGCTTTTAAAATTTTCTCTTTGCTGTTTAGCTTCATCCAGGCCATATTAGAAGTTCAGTGTGCTTCACAAACTGAATTAAAATTCAACTTCTGACACAGAAACAAGTCTTCTAACCTGTGCTTTTAAGATGTCTTTGATAACACTAGCCATATATGCTAAAAGACTTTAATGAAAATTTGTAACTGCTTGCATAAAAGTTTCAAAGACTAGACTCACTTTAGAACAACAGTGGATTTCAAACAAGATTAAGGACTACAAAAAAAGCTATAATACAATAAAAGAGCAGACAGATTTCAAGCGATTCAAGTAACTTTAGTAGATGACATTGCCTCATCATTTTTCTAAATTGGATCCCATTCATAAATTATAATGAGCTACACAAAAGCAAATCTCTAATATTGAGATTTCTAAAACCCTATTGTCATAGAATCATAGAATAGTTAGGGTAGGAAAGGAACTTAAGATCATCTAGCTCCAACCCCCCTGCCATGGGCAGGGCCACCTCACACTAAACAGTGTCACCCAAGGCTTCATCCAACCTGGCCTTGAACACTGCCAGGGA
>NDXB01018696.1:11520-24777 GCA_002631895.1 Agapornis roseicollis | reverse complement strand
CCTTCTCCTTGGGCTGCTCTCAATCTCCTCTCTGCCCAACCTGGAGCTGTGCCTGGGATAATCCTGAGGCCGGCTTAGAAATCATGAGAATTAATGGACTCTGTATTCTTTTCTTCCGACCCCCTGGTTTTGGCACACTCAGGCACACTCAGGACATACAGCTTAGGTTTTTCAGTATTCATGAGGACTAAAATAAACTCTTTTTCCCTTTTTTTTCCATGTTGTTTTCCAAGGGACAGAGAAATGGAAGCCAAAATGCTTGGCTCCTGGAACTGGAGCTTGAAGAAAAAGCCATAAACATCTTGACCTGCACAATGAATTCATAAGAGTTGGCAACTTTCTGGACTTCTTGTTTCAGAAGTCTTTGTCCTTCTCTCATTAACTTACATTATCTAGTTTGGCTTCATTGGAAGGGAGAGGAAGGGAAGGCCCTTTCCCCCACCATAAGCATCCTTCTTGCTGTGCTCCTTGACAGTTTTGATGGTGGCTACTTCTTCTACCTTGCTTTGGGATGCTGGGGGGCTCTGAATCAGTGTTGTTTAGAAGGCAGTAGATCAGTTGGCATAGCTCACCTATTCGAGTGTGATGGGCGATACTGGACTAAAGCACCCAAATTGCTCTTACTCCTCTAGGTCTCTTGATACTTTGCACCTTTCTGTGGCAGGATGTTGTCCTTAGTTTGGAAGAAGAATGGATACCACTGGGCTCTGAGCTGAATTACATCATCTGGGTTAACTATAACAATACTCCAAAAAAGCACTCGTCATGTTCCCATGATAGAGCAGGGTGAGATTTACATCGGATGACGAGATGGCTCTGCAACGCCAAAGGCCCAGAGCCACTCAGTATTAACTCGCCTTTGCTTCCATGAGTGCATTTGACTTCAGTGGAAATCAAGAGCTGAAATGCCTTCCTGGAGGTGGGCCAAGATTGCTATTTTATCACGATCCCCTCTTGCTTGTCCCTGTAGAACTATAGGATTGCCGGGGGGTGAAGGGGGAGACAACACATTTTCTTGTCACTGATGAAAAAGGAAATTGCTTTAACTGGGCACAGAGCAAAAGAAAACCCTTTTCTCCCTGTGGTAACAATAAAATGTTCTCAGGCATTTCCTCATTGATGCTGCAGCATCAAGCAAGCATCAGTGGGGCTCCGCGGGTTCATAACCCAACAGCATTTGGCGTCATGCAGGTTCTGTGGATCTCTTCCAGGTTTTTGCTACCACAAAGAGTCAGATTCCCGACCCAGCTTCAAGGGATGGTGATTAAGGGAACTATTTCCTAAAAGGGAATATATATTTTACACCTTTTTTTGCTATAACTTAGCAGATCAACTAATTCCCTCGCCCGGTTCTTGTGCACCACAGTTGATACATGCCTTTTACCAGCTGGTACATAAGTAGCTGATCAATGTACATTCTCGTTACTTGAACTAATGTTTCTTTATGCAATGAGGGTCCCTAATATGTTGCATGTGGTTTCCATTTGGGGCTTTTTGGGATCTTTTCCAGGAAGTTTCAGGTCATTACCTCAAACCTTCCTCAGCTGAAAACGGATTGAGGTAATAACCCACAATATCCTGGAGGAGGGTGGAAAATAACAAAGAAAGGAAAAGAGAGAAAGAAAAATTCCTATAACGCATTGAAGACAAGAGAATGAGAATTGCATGCAGGATAGATAGAAGGAATGCGGCCTTTGGCCCTCCAGCAAAGGTGTCATAAAATGGGCTGGATTGAAGCAATATGTCAAAACCAAGACCTTGGGCAAGCAAAACAAACTGCACAAACCCCAAACCACTGGGACCACCACAAAGGGGTAGGCCTGATCCCCAGCCCCTGCTCATCTTTCACCTACCAGAGCTGAACGTTAATTAGTTAAGAGGTTTCCTTGGAATTCATTGGAATAATGACTGGATTTTTTAAGATGAAAGGGAAGCTCAATGCTCCGTGTGCTTAGAAACCGCTTGAAAAGCTTCTGGCGTGATGGGGGTGGCTCAGAAAGATCACAAGGAATCACTAGCAAAGGAAGGTCAGTTTGAAGTTTAAGTTATCTGAATTCATTCTCCATCTCAGCTGACACTATACCTTTTTCCTCTCCCCATCTGAAAATTGCCTTGGCTACAGGAAGTACCATTTACATCCACTTTGTGTTTTCTGGTTGGGAGCCAGCTATTGACCAACTAAGCTAACTGGACCCCAGGCTTGGGCCAAAATTGTCCAGCACCTAGAGCCCTTTTTGAGATGGGGAAAAGACAGCCTTGTGTGGCCTTGGAGGGGGTGTGTGTGTTTTTATAGCCCCAACGCAAGCAAATGACTTTAAGATTGTGCTTTTCCAAAGGACTGGCCACTAAATGCTCTTCCTGTTTTCACTTGGGGTTAAGGGTGCTCAATGATTTTGATGACCAACTGTGGGTATTTTGTGAAGCTTTAACTCAAAAGCTATCTGCAAAGCTCTTTCAGGTGAGATCTGAAATGATCTATTTGAAATGGTAAAGAACGAAGCCTCCCTGTATGGAAAACGATTGGTGACACTGTGGGTGGAAAAGGCTGTATCAAAGCAGCTTTGGAAGTGGCTTAAACTGCTGGTACTGCCAAAGGACGGATGGAGTTGTTCTCTTTTGTTACCTTGTTTTCTTGTTGCTAGCCTGATGGAGTGAAAATGATTCCTTTTACTTGAAAGGATGGGGTTAGCTGGATGGATGTTGAGGGACGTGACAGGAGCTGCTAAATCCCTCTCAATTCATCTACAGCTGGTGTCCTCCAAGCGTTCATTAAAGCATTAAAGCAACACCATGTCAACAGGTAGAGGTGAGGACTGATTCTAACCCTGCAAATCTCATAATTTCAAAGCATCGAGCTGGCTCTGGGTATCTACATCAGAAGCTTTTCTGGGGACCTTGTTTCAGTAGGTATTGAATAACCCATGTTAGAAGCAGGTCCTTCATTGCCTGCCCCCTCCACCAGTCAAAATACAGTCTGAAGCCCTTTTTCTCTGTTTTTGTAAAGCAAACATCACATACAGCCAAGCACTGCTCTTTCATCTGTGGCTCTGAAGTGATGGGAAGTGAGGGACTGAACAAGGGATCTACACACTCCTAAATGTTTGAAAAGATGCCTCTCTGTTCTCCACTCCTAGTCCAAACCATCTTTACAGCTAATATATTTTCTTAACATCCACAAGTAACTGCTATAGCATTCCTGTACATCGAGGACCAACATCTTGGAGCTTTCTAAGGCTTGAGTCAAAAGACAACGTTTTGTATCCAAGGACAGCACACACGTCCTTCCTCTTCTCATTCCTCCTGTATTTTAAGGTGCTTGTGTGTGTCATCACCTGCCAGTACTGTCCAGCACAGCCATCCAAAACACCATGAGTCCACCCTAGAAAGTAATGAAATCAACGCGAGATTCAGGAGGTGTTTCTGGGACAAGGCACATCTTGCTTTTGCTTTGTCTTCTGGTTTCTATGGAGCGTCAACTGACTCCAGGCTGATTTTGTACCTCCAGCATTTGCACTGCTTAGACATCCATTTCCATTGGTGATGAGTGATTCCTACAACTGGTTGCATTGATGACGCCTCCAGGAGGCACTCCTATTGACAGAGAATCTTTTAAATCACTCCTTGCTTCTCGTTTAAGGCTCATTTCTCCAGAAATTAAGCTCTTTATTCTCTTTAAATGCAAGATTGTATTTCAGGACATCTCTCCACTTGCTCATCATGGGCTTTCGGAATACCACAGAATAGCGTTGAATTCACACATAAATACATACTGACAGCAGCTAAAATCATTTTCCAGATTGAGCACTGTGCTTGGTAGATTTGAAAAGAAAAAGAATATTTGGAGGGTGTGGGATATTCTATATTTTGGACCAAAAGGAAGAAGTTTTTCTGTTCCGTGATGCATGCTCTTAGAGATTAAAAAAAGAAGCCTCTATCTCTGGTTCTGGATCCTTTCAGGAATTGTAATCAAATCCACACGCTTTTGACTACAATCTGAATCCAGAAACATGCCAAAAAGCCTGCAGACAAACCAGTTTTCAATTAATAAACAGTTTTAGATCATAGTGTGACTCCAGGAGGGAATATTAGCTCATCTGACCTGTATCTTGTAGGCTTTTTAATGGTACCCAGTTATCCGTGTATTAAGCCCAGCAATTTGTTTTTGACTGCAGCTCATCCTGAGTAAAGAAAATTGTCTGTTTTCAAAGACACAAGAGACATCTTCCTCTTCCTTTGGTGTCTTTTTCCAGCACTGACTGCACTTACTTCCACACGTCCACGCTTTATAATCTGAATTTGTCATGCCTTGTCTATGAGACTTATGCTCACATTGGCTTTGCTCTTTCTCCACTGCATGAGAACCCGCTTCTGTTCTACTCTATAAGATGCCTTACATGGAAACCAAGTCACACTTCGGTTAGTCTCTTGATGGCTAAGCAGACTGAGTAGTTGAATTTCTCACTATATGATATTTCCGTTTTCTCTTGTTTTTTCAGCATCAGAAACATAAATTCTCTGCTAACCCCAACCACCTCTAGAAGTTGGGCATCTACACTATGCAAGTTTTCCAGGTCCTTTTGGGGTGATGGGTTCATCTCCAAGTGGGATGATTTTTGTCTGCTGTGGCTATGTTTAGTAGTGCAAGTCAACACATTTGCCTGCTATATGACTAAAGTCTGTTGCGATAAAACCTCATTCCTGAGGCTTGGAGAAAAGCCCTGGAGGCCTGAAAAGAACAGGTAATGAAGAAGATGCTTTGTAGTGAGAGATTTAAACCTGGGCTGGTGATGATCCTACGTATTTGGTCTTCTGTGAAGAAAAGCCTGCAAAGCTCAAACAAGTCATCTCCCCATTCTTGCTCACCAGCACCTTTCCTGATGGAAAGGAGCAAAGCTGAACCAGAGATATGAAACCTTTCTCTTCCAGTTTGAGTTACTTCAAAAGTGACTATCAGAATAATGCCCCGCAAAAGAGGAAATCATTTCTCCTCTCTTCCAGCTCTTCACTCACCCTTCTCCAAATTGCTTGACAGACAACAGATTTGACAGAAACTACCACAAAGGCTCGCACTAGTTTTGTTGAAAACCCCAGATCTTCAGACAACCGGAATCAATCCTGAACTCAATCTAATCACAACTGCAAGCCCCGGAAGTGCCTCACTCTTGCCTAGGCAGACCTTTCCTCATGACCAAGGCAGCTTTGAGATGAGGTAACGTCTGAGGACAAGTTGTGTTGGGTTTGTGTAGTGAGGTTTTAGTAGCAAGGAGTTACAAGGGTGGCTTTTGTAAGGCGCTGTGAGAAGCTTCCCCTATGTCCAATAGAGCCAATGCGAGATGGACCCACAACTGGCCAATGCCAAAGCCATCAGTGATGGTGGCAGTGCCTATGGGAGTGTTTAGGAAGGGGAAAAAGTGGAGGACTGTCTCCTGTGGGACTGATCCCACACTGGAGCAGAGGAAGAGTGTGAGGAGTCCTCCCTTGAGGAGGAAGGAGAAGCAGAGATGTGTGATGAACTGATCACAATCCCCATTGCTATTGGGTGGGAGGGGTGTAGAATTCAGGAGTGAAGCTGAGCCTGGGAAGAAGGGAAGGATGGAGGAAAGTGTTCTAAGCTTTGGTGAAAAGTTTTACTTGTCATTATCCTATTCTGACTTGACTGGCAACAAACAAAACTCATTTCCCCTAAATTCCCCAGCTTTCCATGATGGCAATTAGTGAATGATCTCTCCCTGCCCTTTATTTTGGCCCACAGGCCTTTCATTGTCTCTTCTCTCCCTCGTCTGGTTGAAGAGAGGAGTGATAGAACAGCTAATGTGAGCACCGGACATAAGCATAAAGTGGTGACTTTTTGACCAGGAAGGTCTTTGTGAAGAGAAGCATTGGAGCACCACAGCTCCCAGTGACCTTCTCCAGTCCTTATGGCTCAAACACTGTGTGCTGAGAGCTACCCAGTGGTTTTGCTGCATCCACAAAGATCACCTGCTGACATCTAACAGCCTATATATAAGCAATGGGGAGCGATGGGGCTTTCCAAACTCCTGATCCTCACAAACATGCCTTCTGGGGTATCCCCAGTACATGACCCTGAAGGAGTATCATTCTTCAGTCTTTCCTTTGCAAATTCAGGCCTTTGTAAGGAGAGCCCTGAAACCAGCCCGTGTTCCCCCTACACTGAGAGGACCTATCCATCTGCCTTCACTCACCTTAAAGTATTCTTAAGCAATGTGTTTCCCTTCGTGGTCTGTGTAGCACAGTATTATTTCCTTCTGCATGTGTTTCTGCTCCTTCCCTGGTGTATCCCTTTATTTGTTTATTGAATTATCATTTGAACTTGCTTCTGCTTCTTTTCAGAGACCTCCAAATTATTCNTGCATGTGTTTCTGCTCCTTCCCTGGTGTATCCCTTTATTTGTTTATTGAATTATCATTTGAACTTGCTTCTGCTTCTTTTCAGAGACCTCCAAATTATTCTTCCTATGTTAATCTTCACCTTCCTTTCAGGCCCCACATTGGCCTGTGCTGCCCTTTAAGCCTTACTGAGGCTTAACAACGATGAATTGAAATTGCAAACTCTTCCAACTCTTCCTAGTTTTGTGCAGTAAAGTTCTCCATGCATTTTAAGATCATAATCACTATTCCTTTGGGCATTTTACGTTCCCTCCAAGTCAGCTGAGCAGAGGTCAAGGGCATTTAGTGTTGCCTTTTCCAGCATTTCATTCCTCCCATGCTTTGTGAATCCAGCAGAGTTGTGATTCTTTGTCTGAGATGGTCTGCCTTCAGATCACCCCTTTTGCTCTTATCTACAGCTTTAGATCAGATCTTGGCTATTACCCGAGTGGCACCATGCACAACTGCTTCTACATCAACACACCCTTGCTAGCAATCAGCACCCTCTCTTGCTCTCCCTGAGTTTAAACTGATTTAAGTCATTAAACTTTCAGTCTTCTCTTATACTTCCTGTCATCTGAGTGCCATTTTCTTTTATGACTACAGTCTCAGCAGAGACCAGAAATAGCCCATAAACCATCATTTTTGGCACTTTGGTTCTTCCTTCAGTCCAAGTCCTTGGCAAACAATGTAATTCAAGCTTCAGAATGAATGTCCAGTCCACTTACATCAAATAGAGTTTGCTGCAACATGAACTAACTTTCTGCTGTGGATATTTCAGTCCTATGTGCTGTGACAGGAGCTGGCAGAGCAGACAGTGCGCACTTGCAGCCCAGAAAGCAACCGTATCCTGGGCTGCATCCAAAGGAGCGTGCCCAGCAGGGCCAAGGAGCTGATCCTGCCCCTCTGCTCTGCTCTGCTCTCGGGAGACCTCACCTGGAGCACTGGGGGCAGTTCTGGGGTCCTCAACATCAAAAGGACATGGAGCTGTTGGAACAAGTGCAGAGGAGGCCACGAGGATGAGCAGGGGCTGGAGCAGCTCCTGGATGGAGCCAGGCTGGGAACATTGGGGCTGTTGAGGCTGGAGAAGAGAAGCTGCGTGGAGACCTGAGAGCAGCTTTCAGTGTCTGAAGGGGGCCTCTAGGGATGCTGGGGAGGGACTCTTCATTAAGGACTGCAGTGACAGGACAAGGGGTGATGGGTTCAGACTGAAACAGGGGAGGTTTAGATTGGATCTAAGGAAGAAATTCTTTGCTGTGAGGGTGCTGAGGCACTGGAATGGGTTGGCCAGGGAGGTTGTGAGTGCTCCATCCCTGGCAGTGTTCAAGGCCAGGTTGGACAGAGCCTTGGGTGCCATGGTTTAGTGTGAGGTGTCCCTGCTTATGGCAGGGGGTTGGAACCGGATGATCTGAAGCTCCTTTCCAACCCAAACCATTCTATGATTCTATGTAGAAGTTCACATATGTGGACAGAAGCAGGACCTACCTATGGTCTGGTGAGTTGCATCCCTTCCCATGGCAGGGGGTTGGAACCGGATGATCTGAAGCTCCTTTCCAACCCAAACCATTCTATGATTCTATGTAGAAGTTCACATATGTGGACAGAAGCAGGACCTACCTATGGTCTGGTGAGTTGCATCCCTTCCCATGGCAGGGGGTTGGAACTGGATGACCTTAAGGTCCTTTCCAACCCAAACCATTCCATGATTCTATGTGGGACAGTTTAAAACAACCAGGACTGCAAGGTGGCCCTGGGAAGCAAAGCTGTGGGTAGAGTTTGCAGCCAACAGTGCCTTCACCCTCCTGTCAGCGGTGCCAAACCCTATCGCATGTCTGGCAACCGCAATCACATAAATGAGGTTTCTGCACATAAACCAAACCAAGCCAGAGATCTTCTCTCTTGATAAAAACCCCAAACAAACAAAGCAACAAATCAAGGGAAACAATCTTCTGGAACAGCAAAAAAGCAGGATCTCAGTTTTGTCCTGAACCTGAAATTTCCAACCTTGGAAAAATCCAACAGAAACAGAAAAATCCCTGTAACCTTTACAAAAATATGTTCCCTTTGGCCAGTAAAAGCCATTCCTTTGCAGCACCATTTGGATAATTTGCTTCTACATCTTGTTCATCTGTCACCTCATAGGCTTCAGATTCTGCTGTGTTTTCAGCGCTGGTCTGTATATAAGAAAAGGAGTGGGGGGAGGAAAAGGAGGCACAGATTTTGGCAGGAATCCCTGCCTGGAATGAATATAAAACCTTGTTTTATTTAAGTGATCTGGTTGTGAGAGAGAGAGAAGGGAAACAAATAAAGATAGGGGTTTTTAAAAGCAAGTGTGAAAGAAATTCCCCAGAGAGACAAATAAAGGACTTTTTTATTGCTAATAACACATGTTCTGGCTGGAGCTTTGCACGTTGTTAACCCACCTTGAAACCGGTGGGTTTAGTTGTTGGTTTGGGTTTGGTTTGGTGGGGTTTTGCTTGAAATCTTTCTCCTGGCTTTTGAATCGTTGCAGTAAGGAGAAAAAAAGATAACTAAAAGCCCCGAAGCTCAATACATGCACCCCAAAACCCCATCTCCCTTCTTGCTGCTTGTTTGGATGAGGGGGTGATTGCATTCTGTCCCCTTGTTGTATTACTAAATGTCGCAGATGGACTGGGGTGGCCTTATATCAGCTTATATATGTGCATTTGGGATGTGGTGGGATGGGATGGGATGGGATGGGATGGGGTGGGATGGGATGAATGGATGGTTTCAGCAGCTGTCATCTTGGCGGTTACCATTTGCTTGGCCTGGGTGGATTTAATCACATAGAGCAAAGCAAAACGGGCTTTTATGAAAGAGGGAAATAAAATTGCAAAGGAAATTAAAAGGAAAGGTCAAATAGATTCCGGCATTAACTCTGCTCTCTACTTGCATTTACCAACACATAGTACATAAAGCATCAATTTGAGACAGGGATGTACATAAACCTATATTTGAGCATGCCTTTAACCAAGGAAGGACCAGAGAGCACGCCTAATGTTTCTCTCAACATGGCCCAAATGCTCACGACCTATTTTGAGCCCAGTGTTGTGGGCTGTGATCATGGAAGTGTGGTCAAGCTGAGAGCCCTCAGATGCAGACCAAACGGATTTCCAATCACAGAATCCTAAGGGTTGGAAGGGACCTCGAAAGATCATCATAGAATCATAGAATAGTTATGGTTGGAAAGGAGCTTAAGATCATCCAGTTCCAACCCCCCTGCCATAAGCAGGGACACCTCACACTAAACCATGGCACCCAAGGCTCTGTCCAACCTGGCCTTGAACACTGCCAGGGATGGAGCACTCACAACCATCCAGTCCAACCACCCTGCTAGAGCAGGGTAACCCAGAGTACATCACACAGGAACTTGTCCAGGCAGGCCTTGAGTATCTCCAATGTAGGAGACTCCAGAACCCCCCCTGGGCAACCTGTTCCAGTGCTCTGGCACTCTCACAGTAAAGAAGTTTCTCCTGATGTTCACATCTCCTATGCTNTTGTCCAGGCAGGCCTTGAGTATCTCCAATGTAGGAGACTCCAGAACCCCCCCTGGGCAACCTGTTCCAGTGCTCTGGCACTCTCACAGTAAAGAAGTTTCTCCTGATGTTCACATGGAACCTCCTATGCTCCAGTTTACACCCATTGCCCCTTGTCCTATCACTGGACATCACTGAAAAGATCGGAGCTCCATCATCCTGACACTCACCCTTTACATAGTTGTAAATGATGAGGTCACCCCTCAGTCTCCTCTTCTCCAAGCTAAAGAGATCCAGCAAAGAAAGGAATTAAAACTCTGCCTCCCTTCTTGTGGCAGGATCTTCAGCATCATGGTTCTGGAAAGGGATTCTCTGTGTAGATGAGAGTTAAATGGTAAAAAAGAAGTGCCCTGTATTAGTGTTCCCCACGTTTTAAAGTGCAGTCGTTAAACAAGACATTGTCAGTCCCTTCCCACAATGGGCATAAGGTCCTCACCCAAAGCTGTCCTCAAAAAGCACCTCTGCACATCCTAGAGCACAGCACAGTAAATCTAGCATTGACTCCCATCTTCCTCCCTCCATGCCCATGTCTTCTTCTGATGTATTGGGAGAATGGCATCCTTCTCACCCATGACGACCCCAGGTTTCAAACCCCACACCCAGCCCACTCTGCCATCACTGACCATCTCCTTGTTGGACATACAGGTGCCCCTATACAGTCTATGAGGTCCCATAATGGGACCTGCCTTCACCCATCCTGGAAGCAACTCCTACCCTCTGTTTTCCCCGGGCATGAACACCTCAAGTGTCACCCAGAAGGATGTGGTCACCTCTGTCTAATCCTATGCTTTCTGGAGCTGCTTGGCAGCAGGGTGAGTAGGGTGTCACGCTGGGAACAGTGTCCCTGTTTGGACAGGTGGATGCTATTCCCTTGCCTTTGCCCATTTACCCAAAAACTCCCACAAAGTCAGTCCAAGGTGAACCATGCAGCTGGTGGACTCCAGGAGCCATATTCATTGCTCAGAGCAGGAAGGTTCAGATCAGTACGCAGGAGTTGCAGTGCTATTCTAACCCATGCTCCTTCCCCCTAAGCCTTTTTGAGCTTTACCCTGTACTACTTCATATCCTTCAACCCCGCTTTTCCCAGCTCCACTGGGACTTCCCTGAGCAGGAGCTGCCAAACCAGGACGGTGTCTCTGTGATGATGACAAACATCTGGGAGAGCACGAAGGGAAGAGGCTGCCAAATTCTCCCTCTTGTGATTTGAAGGAGACTTGGCCTTCTCCCTACCATAACCCAGAGCTTTCTCTGGGTGGTGAAAGTAACAGCAGACATTCAGACAGGGCCATGTCCTCTCTTACCCTAAAGGTACCCCAAACACTCAACACTCTGCTGTCAGGTTGAGGTTGAAATCACAGAAAAGCTCAGCCCAAGGTATCCAGTTCTTGTATAGACCACCAAAGACCTGGGCTTCATGAAGAACAGTGACACTGATGTGCTACCTTGAGGGTCCCCATCCAGACATGCTGTGGCCAAGAAGAAGACATTGTCTCACCATGTTTCCCAACCCACAGCCTGAGACATTTGTGTCTCACATAGCATTATAGAATCACAGAATGGTTTGGGTTGGAAAGGACCTTACGATCATCTAGTTCCAACCCCCCTGCCATAGGCAGGGACACCTCACACTGGACCATGGCACCCAAGGCCTTGAACACTGCCAGGGATGGAGCATTCACCATTTCTTTGGGCACCCTGTGCCAGCACCTCTGCACCATCAGGGAAAAGCTTCTTCCTTATCTCCAACCTGAACTTCCCCTGTTTGACCCCTTTCCCTCTTGTCCTATCGCTACAGGCTGGACATGGAGTTACAAATGAAGCTTTAGGATATAGGAACACAAGGAAGAAGGGAATTTCTTCCCAAGAAGAAAAGGGAACATGTTCATCAGCCTCTCAACTCAGCTCTCCATGTCACATAGCAGGAGGCCAAAGGGGACACGGTGTAGCCTCACTCACTTCACACAACCAGGTTTTCTAACATGGGAAAGCCAATCCTTCATGCCATTTTGGTGAGCAAAACCTTTCACCCTCCCATCAAACACCACCCCATAAAGGTACCAAGAGCTAGAAGCAGGCAGAGGGAGATTTTAACCCAACCCACCACCAAATAGCTCAGTCCTTATACTGAAGAAGGGACTTTGGTTAATTGCATTGTTCCTCAGCCATTCGTTTGCAAGGGCATTTCTCACTTAACCTGGTGGCTCATTCTGGGGCCTGAGTGATTGTTTGTGGCATTTTGCCCACTGAGCTCTTTGCTTTCTGGAGAGGCAAAAGCCAGGGAGAAAAATCATTCCTCTCCATTTCTGGGCAGGAAAAGCCAGAGATGAGCAATGGACAAAGCTCTGCAGTGTTCTGTTGGGCTGGCTGGGGGTCAGCAGCCCCAGAGGATGCAGCACAGCTACTGTCTTGCTATGCCTTCATTTTCTCCCTCCAGTCAACGGCAGACAAAACACAGGGCTTCTCAAGCTGACAGCCAGCCAAAGGGCTGCTTCTTCCACTGCTGGAAAGGCTCTTAGTGCATCAAGAGCCATAGGTTAACCTTAGACATTGTTAAACACCTCAAAACCCTAATACATCAGGACCTAAGAGTCTTAAGATAATGGCCATCTGTATCTCAGGGTTAGCCCTTCCATACTACTACTATTACTACTACTACAACTACTACTACTACTGATTTACACTCTGAGTTTACGGCAGCAAACCAAGTTACCTTTCATCGTTCTGAAGTGTTCATGTCACTTTTCATCTGTCCCAGCTGCAAAATGAAGTGTAACAAATCAAGTCATGTGTTTTAAGCCAGAAATGGGTACTCAAGTAATGCAACCCCTTCTCCATTGCCCTCATCCTGCATGAGACACCCCTTTGGGAGCTCCTTCTCATCATGGCTTGCATCACTCCAGACAGGATTGTTTATCCTTGCAGTCATGAGCTTTAGGTCATCATTGCCTCAACTAGAAGTTTCCCTTTTGGTCCATAAATCCAAGCCAAAAATGTAACTTGCCTCTTTCTTAAGATCTCCTGTGTAACTCCTCACTGTGATCCCATGGGAGAGGCAAGTGTAATTGTCCTACATTCAGCTCTGGGGCCCCAAACAGAAGGATGTGGAGCTGTTGGAGCAAGGGCAGAGGAGGCCACGGAGCTGCTGCGAGGGCTGGAGCAGCTCTGCTCTGGAGCCAGGCTGAGAGAGCTGGGCTGGGGCAGCCTGGGGGAGAGAAGAGAAGGCTCCTGAAGGGGAGCCCTGAGAGCAGCTCCAGGGCCTAAAGGGGCTGCAGGGAACCTGGAGAGGGGCTTTGGACAAGGGCCTGCCAGGCCAA
>NDXB01018696.1:0-11433 GCA_002631895.1 Agapornis roseicollis | reverse complement strand
CAAGGGCCTGTAGGGCCAGGCCAAGGGCAATGGCTTGAACCTGCCCAAAGAGGGGAGACTGAGCTGAGCTCTGAGGCAGAAGCTCTTCCCTGGGAGGGTGCTGAGGCGCTGGCCCAGGGTGATGGCCCAGAGAAGCTGTGGCTGCCCCATCTCTGGCAGTGCTCAAGGCCAGGTTGGACACAGGGGCTTGAAGCAAGCTGCTCTATGGAAGTTTTAAGGTCCCTTCCAACCCAAAGCAGGCTGGGATTCTGTGAAACTGAGGCAGAAAAGGGAAAGAAAGGTAAACAAATCCTTGGAAATGCTCTGGGGTACTTGGTTCCTTTTATTTCATTAAAGAGGTGCCAACACAAATGAAACCTGCTGGTTACTCAGCTCCTTTGAAGTTTAAGCTATGTCATTGTGGGGGTTCTACCTCTTAAGCTTCCAGCTTTGAACATGCTTGCTTTATTGACACATCCATTGCCAAACAGGGAACTGTCCGAGCAAGCAGGAGCTCCTGACTCCCACATGATGGTGTGCGGATCAGAGCATCCTGTATCCATTCTGCAGTCAAAGCAGCAGCTCCTTCCCACCTGTCCACCCTTTGCAAGGCAATGGGAATCGCTTGTAAATCTGAGCCTTGCATTTGGCCTGACACCCATTGAACTGGAGTGCTGACTCCAACACACACTCTTATGGCTGGACAGACAACTTTCCTAACCATTTCCAGTGAGGACACTGGTGAAAGTGAAACTCAATACAAAGCAGATGCTGCTCATAACCAAATCCCCCAGATGATACTATGTCATCTCACAGCCAGTAGCTTTTATTTGTTGGTGATGCTCCGGTGTTCTTCTTTCCTTCCTTTTCCCTGGAGATCAATAACCATGTCTTATCCCTGTTTTCCCTTAGATAGAAGCCAGTTACCTGATTTCAGGCACAAAATGTGCATTTCCATCCTCACCTTTTCCCTCTCCTCCTTCTTGCTTGCAGTCACCCTCCAGCAGTTTGGCTACTGCATTTTCTGACCTCCTTATGCCATTGTGGCAATAATGATGCTCCTGTCCCTGCAACCACCATGAATAAAATACGGAAGTGAGTTTAGAAACTTACATAGCAAATACATGGGGAATTTGGGGTGTTATATTAGTAAAGTAACTTAGTAAAGTAAAGACTTAATGTCTTTAAGGTGAATTTAGTGAGCTTTTGAAGGCTATTTACCTGTGCACTTGAACTTTGGCTTTCTTCCTCTCTTCATGTCTCCCAGGCATAGATATCACCTCATAAACATCTCGCACCACAGCAAAGATTTCTTTCCATACAGCAAAACACCCGGAAGACACGTGTGACCTCACACCTCACTTTCTGCAGGGATATTCATGCAATCAAGTTTTCATGCAGACCAAAGCAGGCATAAGGATAGCATTTAATGAAGCACATTGCATATGCAACCTCTTAGACCATCTTGTTATCATGCCCAGCTAAGTCACTGGGCTCTGGTCCCTTGGCAGTACATGCTGAGATGCTAGGAGTTTCCTAGTTGAAGCTGGGCAGCCCGGCATCCCGTCACCTGGGTCTGCAGTGTTTCCAGTCATCTCAAACCTTGTGCTTTGCTTCATGCTTTCGAGCCTGATTTCAGGAGTTTTGGTACCATTCTCTGGTCCAAACCATCCTAATATAAAGAGGGTGGGAAACCTCTTTCCTCTCTCCAAAAAAGTGAGATCTTTGGGATTTAGCCAGCAGCTCAGGGAGGGGATCCTGCCCCTCTGCTGGGCTCTGGGAATTGAGACCCCCCCCTGCAGCCCTGCTCCAGCTCTGGGGCAGCAGCACAAGAGGGACGTGGAGCTGCTGGAGTGATGGGAGAGGAGGCCATGGAGCTGCTGCGAGGGCTGGAGCAGCTCTGCTCTGGAGCCAGGCTGAGAGAGCTGGGCTGGGGCAGCCTGGGGGAGAGAAGAGAAGGCTCCTGAAGGGGAGCCCTGAGAGCAGCTCCAGGGCCTAAAGGGGCTGCAGGAAAGCTGGAGAGGGGCTTGGGACAAGGGCCTGTAGGGCCAGGCCAAGGGCAGTGGGTTTAAACTTAAACAAGGCAGATTTAGATTGGATATTAGAAACCTGCTGTAGTGGAAGGTCTCTGCCCATGGCAGGGGGTTGGAGCTGGATGAGCTTCAAGGTCCTTTCCAATCCATACAATTATATGATGCAGTAATTCTATGATGTGTGGAGGGACTCTTCATTAGGGACTGCAGTGACAGGACAAGGGGTGATGGGTTCAAACTGAAACAGGGGAGGTTTAGATTGGATCTAAGGAAGGAATTCTTTGCTGTGAGGGTGCTGAGGCACTGGAATGGGTTGCCCAGGGAGGTTGTGAGTGCTTCATCCCTGGCAGTGTTCAAGGCCAGGTTGAACAGAACCTTGGGTGCCATGGTTTAGTGTGAGGTGGCATGGCATGGGGTTGGAACTGGATGATGTTAAGGTCCTTTCCTACCCAAACTATTCTATATTCTATTCTATGATTCTATGATCTTTGGAAGCTCTGGGGTTTTGGTTAAAGTACAGGGAGCACCCTAGCCATGCAATCACTCTGGGGGGTATGGCATTGTGAAGAAGAGGAGGTTCATAGGACCAGTCCTACACTTCAAAGAAGCAGCCATCCAGACCAGTTCAAGATGCAGATGGGAAATGACTGCATTATGTGCACTGCATTGTACCAGCTTGCTTATGTAAAGCCACGATAGACTCAGGTTAAAGCCTGGGTTGAAAATCATTCCATCAGGAAGTCTTTAGTCAATAACAACTTGTAGGGAATGGAAGGAGCCATTTCCAGCTATGAGTTCATGCAGGGAAACTGAGACCCAAAATATCTCAGTGTGGGGAGAAGGGTGCATCACCTTTTATCAGGATTCACAGCTGATTAATTGATTGAATGCTGAGGATATCCCACTTGACTTTGAACTTTGCTTTGTCTTATCTACACATCCAGTGCCTGCCAAAGGGGCATTTTTGTCTAACAGGGTTGCTGCTTACGGGGGTCACATCTTACAAGTGATGGCCAGAGGTGTTGATTGAAGAGACACAGCACGAGGTCTATACCAGGAGGTTATCTGCTGCTGACACTGCCCCTGCAAAGGTTGTGTTCAAACCTTCCCCATCACCCACTGGACCTCTGCACTTCCCAGAATTACTGATAACTTCCCATATTTGCAGTTGATTTGCCAACAACTTCATAGAATCATAGAATGGTTTGGGTTGGAAAGGACCTTAAGATCATCCAGTTCCAACCCCCTGCCATAAGCAGGGACACCTCACACTAAACCATGGCACCCAAGGCTCTGTCCAACCTGGCCTTGAACACTGCCAGGGATGGAGCATTCACAACCTCCATGGCCAACCCATTCCAGTGCCTCAGCACCCTCAAAGGAAAGAATTTCTTCCTTAGATCCAATCTAAACCTCCCCTGTTTCAGTCTGAACCCATCACCCCTTGTCCTGTCACTGCAGTCCCTAATGAAGAGTCCCTCCCCAGCATCCCTACAGGCCCCCTTCACACACTGGAAGCTGCTCTCAGGTCTCCACGCAGCTTCTCTTCTCCAGCCTCAACAGCCCCAGTGTTTTCAGCCTGGCTCCATCCAGGAGCTGCTCCAGTCCCCTGAGCATCTTCGTGGCCTCCTCTGCACTTGTTCCAACAGCTCCATGTCCTTTTGATGCTGAGGACCTCACAACTGCACACAATACTCCAAGTGAAACAAGCATAAATGAAAGGAGGAACCAAGTTCAGCCTGGATAGGCCATAAACCTGCTTCCACCAAAGGCAAACCTGTCCCACAGGAATAACATTGTCCAGAGGAGGATGACTGATGAAAACTGAAATCCCCCTGGAGAACCCCTCCAAGTTTCCTTTTCATGCCCTTCTCTTGCAACTAAAGGTGCTATCTCACCCTGTGCTTGGTCCCCATAGCTGAACCTTTCTTCCAGACCCACATTAAGCTGCTCTTGGAGAATCCACCCCAGCGTTTCCCTTATGCCCTTCCTTTCTCAGTCTGTAATGCAGAAAAGGTGTGTGTGTGGAGGTTTCCCATCAAAATATCCTCTGTCAAATGCACTTCACATGTAACGCTGCTGACACAGATCAGGGCTGGAGGAATGTCATTGAAGTCAATCCTTTTGTTTGGAAGGGGAAATCCAATAAATTCTCTGGCAGCTGGGTTTGGCCTTCAAGGATGCGGGGTTTTTTTCTATCTTTGCCTGTAATATCAGGCATTCTTCCAGCCCCATTCACGTCTAATGGCAATTTCTTCCTTTTACACCTTTTTCTGTTCCTTTCATGTTTTCTTTTGGAGGCAAACACTAGCAAACAAACAAACAAAACCAAGCCCCACAAAAACCCCTTTGGAATGTAATTGATGGACCCAAATGATTTAATTTGGCCTGGAAGCCACACTGAACAAACAAGTTCAAAAGACACCAAGCTAAATCGGCGTTGACCCTTATAAATAGCTTAGCCGGAACAAAGCAAGGTTGGCAGAGACAGGCTCCTTGATGTTAGCCGAGGGTCTGTCCCACCCGATGCCGTGTTATTTTGCTTTCAAACAACACGTGAACAGACCACACAAGTACCAGGAGAGCAGGAGGATGGCAGGGGATTAACTGCAAGCAACCAGCCAGGGCCACTGATTTACACTCAGCAGCCTGAGCTGTGCCCTGCAATACAGCAACGTAACACATGAGAACCAGCGGTGAGCGCTCACAGGCTATTAAAGGGGACACAAGGACACCCCCCCACACACACCGAATACCTCATTCTTTAATTACAACGTGACAGGAGGAGTGACATGAGCCTATTAGTTGGTTTTTAAGATCCTGTTCCCATCTATAGCGGATGCATTCATTCTGGGACGATTGACTGCGCTTTGTTTCTGCGCTCAGCTTTTGCTCCTCTGCACCTGGGGTGCTCTTTCATTGGCAGTTTTGAGACTCACTCAGCCAAGTGTTGAATCCTCTCAAAGGGCAAATCTCTTGACAAAAGTGTTTTTTAAGCTGATACCTCCTGAACTATCCTAAACTACCAATTATAGCACAGAAAGAGTAAGTGTTTAAAGGGCAATATTCCCGGTGTCGCTTTGCAGCGCTCGTTTTCAGCCCCCAAGGGGAATGCAGGCTGATCACCACCACTTTCCTGCTGGCTGGTTTCCAGTTGCCTTCACTTTCATTTATATCCCATTTCCACGTTTTCTATGGTTTCTCAGAAGCTGGTTTAAGTGAGGCCGCAAAATAAGCCCTGAAATTGCAAGTGAAGAAAGAACCACTGAGATACAGGAAGAAATAAAAGCAGAATTATATATGCCTGAGTTTCCTAGAGCTGTACTGACTTTAGATGGTGTGGATAGCCATTCCATGAATGCATTATGCCAGCACCGCCCTAGAGAGCAGCAGTCCTTTGCTCCTCTTGCCATGGATCCTCTGCCCGATCCCCTTATCCCTCCCCATTGGCTTCCTGGGGCCATCACAACCATTTGTGTCACAACAGGGATTGATATTCCTGCAAAATAGCTCCGGGAGTCTCCATTTAAATAGACCTTGGTTGCCTGACCTGATGCAACACCCAGCACTGCTTGTTGTGGGGCAGGAGGTGGTGAGGTGACACCCCACAGTGGTGACAGCTTGTGACAGCTCATCATGTTCATTGAAATGTGGCCTTAAAGCCTTCCAGGATGTGAAGGACTCTATTATCCTTGTGCTGCAGGACAGTGCAAGAGAAAGGGTAAGGTGATGGTTACACCATGCAGACCTTTAAATGTGAATTCACAGGGCAGCCCTGAAGTGAGACATGAATCAGAACCTCTCATGTGGGATTCATCCATCTTCACCGGGTTGTTTGAGGGAGGTAGGTACCTGCTTGAGGCTTCTTATGGAGCTCCTGGGAAAAGAGAACCTTTTAAAGGACTTTGACTGGGACAACAGACCAAGACTCATATATTCCATGCAAAGGAGAAGTTAACCTGATTTACGCACAGACACAGAACAATTAAACCCAAAAAGGGTTGCACTTTGGTCCTAAAAACTATCTTCTCCCCCCCAAAATCGTGGGCTTACTACATGTAGGAAAAAGTATATCAAGGGAATCCAGCAGAAAGATGCCACAATCATGTCCATGTGCATGAATATGTATAGAGAGAGAAACCACGTCTATAAGAAGCAGCATAACAAGTCTCTGCAGCCATCAAGTCTGTGATGATTAAAAGCCATCACTTCCCACCCTTGCCCTACTGCCCCCACAATTTGCTAAAGCCCCAGTGGTCATTACTCACTGAAAACTACACAGCTGGATAAACTCAATGATCAGACAGGTCTTTCCTATTTCTAATGGGAATCCTGCCTGAACTCTGGCCTGCCTGGGGTAGCCTGGGGAGAAATTAACTGATTAAAAATGTCCAAGGGGAGCTGCGAATGGGAAGAGTTTCATTCTTCTAAATGCAGTTGGCAATGCATCGCGTTAGTGAGTTATCACTAGACACTGCATGACCAGAATATGCCATTAAAGCATCTCCTTCCTCCAACTCATTGTCTGACCCAGGCTGTATATGCCATGAGTTGGGGGGAGCAATGCTTCTCCAGCCTCTGTCTCCAGGCTGGGTTAACCCAAGGTGGAATCATAGAACCGTAGAATAGATATGAAGAAGTAAATAGATAGAATAGAATAGAATAGAATAGAATAGAATAGAATAGATATGTAGAGATCATAGAAGTACTTTATGCATGGACAGCATTTGCTTTCCTTTGCTTCTGAGTACAGTGAGTTTGGTTTTCTGTGTGCTGCCCCCTCTCTGCTCAGTCTTTCATTCGCATTCAGTGCAAAGAATGCACTTGACTCCCATTAGAGCTAAGACCTGGCATGCTTTGCACTGTCTCTCCAGGGGGACTCATGGTGGTGAAATCCATCTTACTTGGTTTTCCAGCCCCTGCGCCTGAAGACATCTCCATCTGAGCTGCATATCTCGTGCTCCCCAGATGATAGAGTCAAGAGAGGAAAACAGGCACTGCTGCGGTGCAATTCATCTCAGCCCCATGTAGACATTTCTATGAGGTCAGAACCATGCTCTGTTTCTCTTCACTGACTATAAAGGGAGCCTGGGGTGACTAGCTTGCATGGAGGGCTCTTTCGTAGATGCCTGTGTTAGGTGAGATTAGTTCTTTGTTTTTATGTCAGAGCTTTGATTTTGGAGCATCACTTGTAAATCTACTTCTTTGTCCCTCTCTTGCATCACCTGCAGAAGGGCTCTAGCAGAGGTTAGTCAACCTGCTGTAGTTTTGGTAAACCTGGATGGCATCAGACCCTGTTGACATCTTCTTTGGCAACTCAGCCCGGGAACTTTGCCCCATACCTGGAAGCAGTCACAGCCAGGTTGAATGGGGCTCTGAGCAATGTGATCCAGTTGAAGATGTCCCTGCTCATTCATTACAAGAAGGTTGGAACATCCTTCTTGGGCATCTAAAGATCCCTTCCAACCCAAACCAACCTATTCTATGTTTCTATGACTTGCAGCAAGAGTGGGAGCCCCCTTGAGTCAAGGAAAAGCTTTGCCATGTAGATCAAGCAAAGAGAAGGCCATGGGCAGATTCTGCTTTGAGTACATGCATACTGGGGATTCGATGTCCTTTGCTGAGCACGACCCATCCTCAGTTGGGCAATGACAAGGTGCAAATGCTGGCAACCTCGACACGAAGCTCTGGGTGTCTTAATGTAGCTCCAGTGGCCTGCACAAACCAAATGGAAGAATGATGAGAAGACCCAGGCAGCATGAAATCCACAGACACACAGCACTAAAGCAAAACACCACCACGCTGCTAATGCAGATGTCAAAACAAAGTGTGAGCTCTGGGATTCATCTTTTGCCAGTTCAGTGCAAACAATTTGGCTCACGGAAATGAAGCGAGGAAGTCTAGCTTCAAACATGTCCAGGGAATGAGTGGGAATGTGGATGACATCCAGCTCTTTTGAACTTGGTTGATATTCACAAACCGAGGGACTGATAGTCACTGGGTAGCTATGGAGGACACTGGTATTCACTGCGCTGCTCATCCAGCAGGTCTGGCTGGTGTAGTAAAACATCTCATCTCCTTCTGGTGGTGAAAAGAACATGAAAGGGTATTTAATGCATATTATTGAATCACAGAGCGGTTTGGGTTGAAGGGACCTTAAAGCTCATCCAGTTCCAGCACCTTCCACTGGAGCAGCTTGCTCCAAGCCCCTATGTCCAACCTGGCCTTGAGCACTGCCAGGGATGGGGCAGCCACAGCTTCTCTGGGCCATCACCCTGGGCCAGCGCCTCAGCACCCTCCCAGGGAACAGCTTCTGCCTCAGAGCTCAGCTCAGTCTCCCCTCTTTGGGCAGGTTCAAGCCATTGCCCTTGGCCTGGCCCTACAGGCCCTTGGCCCAAACCCCTCTCCAGGTTCCCTGCAGCCCCTTTAGGCACTGGAGCTGCTCTCAGGTCTCCTCTTCAGGAGCCTTCTCTCCCCCCGGCTGCCCCAGCCCAGCTCTCTCAGCCTGGCTTCACAGGAAAGGTGTTCCAGCCTCTGTGCTATACATCATTCTGACTTAGGTCTCTGATGTATGCAAATCTTCATGGACTGTGGTGCGGATCATGTAGAGCTGGTGGGGTACACTGTCACTTCTGCTCAGGCCCCAAAAATTAAGCATACTTGCTTATCCAAGTTTAACCATGGAATATTTCCTAGTGTGATGCTGACTGTCCTGCATGGATCATAGTCTGAAGTGTCATGGATGAGGACATCAGCAAAAGACATCTCAGAACCTGTCTGCATTAAAGTGGTCCTGACAAAACCACTCCATGGTATCTCGGATAACAGTTGACCTCCTTTTTCTGTACCAGAAAGTCTTTTGCTGCCAATGAAGCCATGGAACAGACAGAGCTTTCATTCATTCAGATCCACTGACTGCAATTTGATCAGTCTGTTTGAGGACTCCAGAGCAAATCCTTCAGGATAGAGAAGATTTGTTGGCTATTACCTCCCTCTTCCCATTATTTTGACTTTATGGATGCTGCCACTGGAGTTGCAAGATGGGTTAGTGGCAATGACAACGCATTTCCCTTGTCACTGTGTTGTTCTCACACTGGATGTAGTGGCAGTAAGCTGAGTTTAAGTCATAGAATTATAGAATGGTTTGGGTTGGAAAGGACCTTAAGATCATCCAGTTCCAACCCCCTGCCATAAACAGGGACACCTCACACTAAACCATGGCACCCAAGGCTTCATCCAACCTGGCCTCAAACACTGCCAGGGATGGAGCACTCACAACCTCCCTGGGCAACTCATTCCAGTGCCTCAGCACCCTCACAGCAAAGAATTTCTTCCTTAGATCCAATCTAAACCTCCCCTGTTTCAGTTTGAACCCGTTACCCCTTGTCCTGTCACTGCATTCCCTAATGAAGAGTCCCTGCCCAGCATCCCTATAGCCCCTCTTCAGACACTGGAAGCTGCTCTGAGGTCTCCACCTTACCCCTTAGCTGAATATTCATTGACACTACAGAAGAAATCCATACTGCAATAAGAAGCAGGCTATCCTAGTGCTGAAATCACACCAGGTTCCACTGGAACAACCACTGTGAGAGAATCTAGCTAAAGGAATGCAGTTGCACATGTAGATTAGGGCCAGATCCACATGAATGGAGCTTCTCACTGCATTGTTGAGATGGTTCAGCCACTGAAGTCAATCCTTTCATCCGACCATGAGGTTGGACCCCTTTTGTACCATACAAGCGCTGTGATAGATTCTGTACTAACCCAGTGCTTAATCCACAGCCTCACAACCAAAGAAGCAAAAGGGACAGAGTTCTTCATCTCAGTTCTTTGCCCTAAACTCGGCTGCTGTCAGGTGCTTTTAAACCTGGTATTACAAGTTCTGATCAAGAGTTTACATCTACTTTGTGCAAGCCAGTTGTTATCCTCACAGCAGCACGTGCCTGGATGAGCTGTAGTGAGTGAATTCATGGGTGTTTGAAAACTGAGCCCTCAAAGAGGCTGTGAACAATGTGAAATCTCCGATGCTTGATACTACGGACCTGTGACAGGCCCATTTGGACAACCTGCAGTGTGATGGCGTGACAGCTGTGTGCAGAATAAACAACAACTCTCATGGTGACAAGAGAACTGTGCCTAGAGGGATGCATCTTCCTCCTCTGTTCACCTATCGTCTGCTTTCCTTCCCTTTGGTATACCAGCTTCTGAGATGAGCACTGCCTTTAGTAGGAGTCTGTGCAAGGCTCAGCCTATTTGTGGTCATATCCCTGCTCTGGAGTATTTGGTACTACTGTGACGTACATAAGACACTCTATTGATTGACATATAAAGAAGTTCCCTAGGTCTTCATCTGCTTGTGCTATATCCCGGTTCAGGAATTATAGAATCATAGAATGGTTTGGGTTGGAAAGGACCTTAAGATCATCCAGTTCCAACCCCCCTGCCATAAGCAGGGACACCTCACATTAAACCATGGCNCTATTGATTGACAGATAAAGAAGTTCCCTAGGTCTTCATCTGCTTGTGCTATATCCCGGTTCAGGAATTATAGAATCATAGAATGGTTTGGGTTGGAAAGGACCTTAAGATCATCCAGTTCCAACCCCCCTGCCATAAGCAGGGACACCTCACATTAAACCATGGCACCCAAGGCTTCATCCAACCTGGCCTTGAACACTGCCAGGGATGGAGCACTCACTTATCTCACAGGAGAGCTCCCGTTCCAATCCTGCCAACAAGTCCCACTGTTATTTCCACATGAATATAATATTAGGAAAACATTTACTGAAAGCTTTACCTTAATTTAGCGGAATTGAGCAGCTGGAAATAACAAGGAGGAGCCAGCACCTTGCAAAGAGCCAGCGCTGCACAGACCACCAGCAAGTGCTCCACACACCTCAGCTTGGAAAGCGATGAGGCAGATGGAAGTCATTATTTGGGTTTGAGCAAAATACCATCTGGGGCCAGCATTTGCTGTCTGTTCCTTCTGAGTAAATCCAGAGAAACTCCATCGTGTTCCTTAATAATCGGTCCTGGGACCAATCTTATTAAATATTTTCCTTAATGAAGTTGGCAGAAAAGAGGAGGTGTCTGCTCGTGAGATCTGCTGGGGACACAGACTTGAATGACTGTGCTGCTGGTGCAGAGGAGGATCAGAATATGATAGGGGAAGAGGTGGGTGACATTGAAGGAAGGCTGAGTGAGAGAAATGGGTGTATTTTAACAGTAAGAGATGGATAAGAGATTGCACTTAGAGAATGAGGTGGAAGCTTGTTGGTTTGAGGTAACAATAGAGGAAAAAGGACTTGAATCAGTCTGTCTGAGCACAGTGACCTTAAGACTCACAAAATCATAGAAGAGTTTGGGTTGGAAAGGACCTTCAGATCATCCAGTTCCAACCCCCTGCCATGGGCAGGGACAC
>NDXB01018695.1:0-17992 GCA_002631895.1 Agapornis roseicollis | reverse complement strand
GCAGGTTCAAGCCATTCCCCTTGGCCTGTCCCTACAGGCCCTTGTCCCAAGCCCTTCTCCAGGCTTCCTGTTGACCCTTCTGAAGCAGATATCCATGCCTGGGACTGATGTTAACTGGCAATAAATGAGTTTTCCCAAAGCCCAGCCTGCGTTACCGGTTATGGCAAGGGGTGAGCGATCTCCCTGCCTCTATCCCAACCCAGGAGCTGTTCCACTTTGCTTCCTCCCCCGTGCCATGAGAAGGTGGGAGCGGGGCGCAGCCACCTCCGGGAGCTCCCCCTGGAGCCGACCCCGGCTCGCGGCGTGGGGCGAGGTGCGGTGCTCGCAGTCCTCCGAGCCCCCAGGGGGCGCGCCAGCGGCGCCTCGCTCTGCCGGCGATAGGGCCCGCTGGCGGCAGGACCCGGCTGCGTGCGGTGGAGCCATGGAGGCCGGATGCTCGCGGCCGCTGAGGTAGGGTCGTGCCGGGCCGTGCGGGGCCCGGGGAGGCTCCGGGGCCGGTGTTTGTACCGGTGCCGGTGTTGGTGTTTGTACCGGTGCCGGTGTTGGTGTTTGTACCGGTGCTCTCGGTCGTCCCTGCCCCTCACCGTGCCGTGCCTCTCGCCTCGCAGCGCGGCGCAGCCGCTGGCGGCCGGCGGCAGGAGGGGCTCGAAGCGCTCGCAGGGCCAGAAGGACTTCATGCCCGACGGCTCGGCCGAGCAGGCGGAGAAGCTGCGGCTGTGCCAGGAGGAGCAGTGGCGGCTGCTGTCCGAGGAGCGGGCGGGCCGGCGGTGAGTGCCCGCGGCGGGGCGGGGAGCGGCGGCGGCGGCAGCGCCGTGTGCGGGTGAGGGGGAACCCATCCCTGCGTTTGGCTGCCGGGGAGCACAGCCCGGCGGTTCCCTCGGGAGCAGGGGCTTGCACCGGCAGCAGGGGCCTCAGTGCGGGTGTTCAGACAGTCCCTTGGCTCTCTCAGGTGTGTGTGTTCTCCTGTAGCCTTTGCAGACAGCAGCCACTGTTTTCCTGTGTGTGACCTGAGTTACACGGCATCTTGTTGATCGCAGAGTCGTAGAACCCCAGACTGGTTTAGGTTGGAAGGGACCTTAAAGCTCTTCCAGCTTCAACCCCTGCCACAGGCAGGGACCCCTTCCACTGGAGCAGCTTGCTCCAAGCCCTGTGTCCAACCTGGCCTTGAGCACTGCCAGGGATGGGGCAGCCACAGCTTCTCTGGGCCATCACCCTGGGCCAGCGCCTCAGCACCCTCACAGGGAACAGCTTCTGCCTCAGAGCTCAGCTCAGTCTCCCCTGTTCTGGCAGGTTCAAGCCATTGCCCTTGGCCTGGCCCTACAGGCCCTTGTCCCAAGCCCCTTTCTCTCCAGGTTCCCTGCAGCCCCTTTAGGCCCTGGAGCTGCTCTCAGGTCTCCCCTTCAGGAGCCTTCTCTTGGCCAGGCTGCCCCAGCCCAGATCTCTCAGCCTGGCTCCAGAGCAGAGCTGCTCCAGCCCTCGAAGGATCTCTGTGGCCTCCTCTGGAATTGCTCCCACAGATGCTTATGTGTGGCCTTGTGCAGATTGGCATCCTCTCAGTGTCCTTGGTTTATCAGTTTTAGCGGTTTTTAACAGCATGACCAGTCTCTGGAGTTTACAGTTTCTTGGGAGACTTTCACACACTCCCTGTCAGTGCACACTCTTTGGCCAGTTGTTTTCTGGTCATAGTTCCTCTGTCTGCACTGTTCAGTAGCAGCAGAAACTATTCACATAAAATCACAGCCCTGGGGACACTGCAGTGGTGACCTCCCACAGACAGGCAGGTCTTCCTACGTTATCTTCCACTGCTGTCAAGTCAGATTTGTTCAAGTACATCTGTAAATATGTGTCTTGGACCAGCAGTGGAGGCTCTGGAGATGGGGGGGGGGTGACAGGGTAGGTTTACATTTCCTTTCAGATGGCGAAACTGTGTTACTGACTAAAGATGTTGTGTTCTGGAGTCTGTTCTGGACACTACAGGTCTTACCTCCTGTTTCCTTAAGCCAGCTGCTAAAACTGAATGTTTGCATTCTTGAAGAGTCACCCTTCACTATTCCATTTTCTGGTTTTTGGTTGGGTTTGTGCTTTGGTTTTTTTTCTTCCCTATAGGCCCCTGTAGGTGGGACACAGCAATTTGAATATCTTGGCAGCACATGAACAGTGGTATAATCTATAATGGTTTAGGCCATGCATGACTAGCTTGCTGCTGTAGCCTATGGAGAGGTGTCTGGTGCTGACTGAAGACACTTTTGGTCTTCAGTTGGTGATGATAAAATCTTGAGCTGATGCCGCTAGATCCAGAGCATGATGTCTTTCTAAGGCCTCACCCTGTAAAAACGCCACCTGGAAGTCTGCTACCTCTTGACACCTTCTTGAGCTTGTGTTCCTACAGCAGGAGTTGACTGTAGGACATGCCAATGCTAAACTAATCTTTAACCTTCTCAGGGGGAATCTGGTAAAAGCAGAGTGGAAGCCAGGACAGGGCATCGTGGAGCTGCAGTCCCCTGCGGTGAGTGAGCTACAGAGGGTACTTGGGGCCATCATCTGCTGCTGGCCTTTGCAGATTCCTTGATTTGCTGCTTGAAGTGGGAAAGAACTGCTTGTCAGCAGGGACCAGCCACAGCCCATCATGGATTTGTGCTTCTGTTCCAGGGGAAGTTCTGGCACACCATGGGGTTCACCCAGCATGGCAAACAGTGCCTTCTGCCTGAGGAAGCCCTATACCTGCTGGAGTGTGTAAGTAGAATACCTGTGCAATGGATCGGGGCATTGCATCCTTTTGGAATGACCGAGGTAGCTGTAGCAGCTTTAGAATCATAGAATAGTTTGGGTAGAAGGGACCGTCAGAGCAAATCTAGTCCAACCCCCTGCAATGAGCAGGGATACCTTCAATTAGATCAGGTTGCCCAGAACCACATCCAGCCTCGCCTGGAATGTCCCCAGGGGTGGGACATCCACCACCTCTCTGGGCAACCTGTGCCAGGGTTTCACTATCCATATTGTAAAGACTTTTTTCCTCGCATCCAATCTGAATCTTCCTCTTTTAGTTTAAAGCCATCACTCCTTGTCCTGTCCTGCTAAAAAGTCTCTTCCCCTCTTTCTTACAGGCCCGTTTTAGGAACTGAAAGGCCACAATAAGTTGTCCCTGAAATCTTCTCCTCCCCAGGCTGAAAAACCCCAACTCTCTCAGCCTTTCCTCACAGGAGGGAACTCCATCCCTCTGATTATTTTTGTGGCCTTTCTCTGGACCCTCTCCACAGGTCTGTGTCTTTCCTGTACTGAGGACTCCGGAGCTGGGTGCAGTGCTCCAGGTGGGGGCTCACCAGAGCAGAACAGAGGGGCAGAATCACCTCCCTTGAGCTGCTGGCCCTCTGCATGCAGTCCAAGATAAAATTGGCCTTCTGGCCAATATTCTAGACTGATGCTGAAATCACTTGACTTGTTGTCCTGGGTTCAGCAGTTGCAGTCATTTTCCCCCTTCTTAGTAGCTGGTGCAGTGCTGTGGTTTTGACTTTCAGCCTGGGAACAACACTGATAACAGCAATGGTTTTAGTTGTTGCTCAGGAATGTTTACTCTGAACAAGGACTTTCTGAGCCTCATGCTCTGCCAGGGAGGAGGGAAAGCTGGGAGGAAGCAGGGACAGGACACCTGACCCAAACTAGCCAAAGAGGTATTCCATACCACAGCACGTCATGCCCAGTATAGAAACTGGGGGCAGTTACCCGTAAGGGCGAGATCACTGCTCAGGTCAGGCTGGGTATCGGTCAGCGAGTGGTGAGCAGTTGTGTTCTCTCCCCTTGTCATTTCCCTTCTCATTGTTATTATTATTGGTGGTAGCAGCAGTGGTTTGCCTTACACCTTAGTTCCTGGGCTGTTCTTATCTCAACCGTGGCAGTTACACTCCTTCAGTTTTCCTCTCCATCTCTTCAGGAGCAGGAGGAGGAAGGGGGTGTGTGTGGAGCGAGTGAGCAGCTGCATGGTTCTGGGTTGCCAGCTGGGCTTAAACCACAACACTTGTGTTGGTCCCTGGTGCAGTTTGAGCAGGTGATAAACCCCTGCTTCTTGAGGAGTGCTCTCATTTTGCCTGTTGCTGATGGAGCTCTTTGTCTCCAGCCGTGGGTTATTATTTTGTACTCTTCAGGAACCCTTGTGTTGCTGACAGCACGTGTCAGTGTCCAGTTTATTCCGCCGCTATTATTTTTGACCCACTCCCATGTCAAATACAATGATAGAGACAAGGAGAGTTTTACCTGACCTGAACTTCTGTTTGTACAGCAGGAATAAGTCGGCTTTCTTACCAGAGTGAGAAGCAAGTTATGGAATTTTCCATTGAGATCTCTGCTTTCTTGCTCTGGGGATGATGAAGCACACATTTATGTATTAGTTACTTCTTTAATGAAATCTGTGTATGGGGACTTGGCCTTCCACAGTCCAGGAAAACGCACTATTCTGGGAATTTCTGGAACTGAGATCAAACCATTATCTGCTGTTCCTTGCAGGAGTCAATTGGAATAAAAGGGCCTGACACCAAGAAACTCTATTCCTCAGAGCTGTGTGCAGTTAGTTAGGACATCTGAGACTGGTCAATGCCTTTTCTGTCACAAACTGATTCTTCCCTTGTCCCCAGTGTATCTTACAGACTTTGCAGTGGCAGAGTTCTGAAGTTCCTTAGCACAGATTTTCTGTGCTTCTCCTAGAAGCTGAAAGGAATTAGTGAAACTCTCTCAAGCCTGACAGGGCCACTCTGAGGCACTAAATCAGACCTTCCGATGTGAAGGGCATTGGTAGGAGAGACAGGTCTGGAGCAGCCAGTGCTGTACGTGCTTGACAATCACAGATATTTGTGCTTCCTACTTGACATCTCTTCTCAGTATGTATGGCAGAAAGAAATGTAAATGGGGCAGGCGGGAGTGAGACTAAGCTGTTTTCAGTGCTCCTCTGCTTGCAGAAATGCTGGTGAGGGCACAGCTGGATTTCTTTGCCATAAAGAGGGGGTTTTTTATCTTTCCACCAAAGCCTGGAATCAGTCTGATTTAAAGGGGAACTTGTTTTTCCTTTAGCAAAACGTAATCAGGTAATGGGCATCTGATGCCATCCCTGAAGTCCAGACTGCAGAGGTTGGGCTTTCTTAGCTCTGCCATTTTGACAAATAGATGGGAAACAAATTGGTGAAAATTCAGTTATTTGGCCAGGTGCTGGTTCCAGGCTCTCTCCCCAGTTAGATGCCTTCAGCCCACCCAAGGGGGAGCTGTGGTTCTTAGCGTGGTGTTTGCTTTGTTTGGGTGAACACTGTCTTAAAAAAAACCCAACAAAACCAGCAAGGTCAAATGAAGCTTCACCTACAGCAGCCTGAGGCAGGTGAGTTGCTGTTGCCTGGAGAATCTAGCGATGGGATCACTGGGGCTGCAGTAAATGCTTCAGAGGAGCCACCAGCTGGTGGCATCTGAGGACACCATCAATTCCTCTGCTCCAGCTCTTTCAGCTGTGCTGGTCCTAAAAGATTTTGTAGTTGTGCTGTATCCTGAGTCACTGAGGTCATGGAAGTTAAAGAAATTTATCTCCTAAAACAATCATCATTTTCATAGTTGAGCATCATGCTCCCTGCAGCATCCTCCACACAGAAGCAGTGCTGAAGCTGACAGTGGTGGCTGGGAACCGATTGCCTGGCTGCTAAAATAAGGGCATGGGGGAACTGGGCATGGGAGAAGGACTGTGAATAATCCAGGTGGCACATGGATATCATCTCAAGGAGCGTGCTGGGACCAGCTGTCAGGAAGAGAACAGTGTGAGCTTACGTAGGTTTGTTCTCTGTGATTCTCTCAACACCAAGCTTTTGCCCTGCAGGGCTCTCTTCAGCTCTTTTACAGGGATCTTCCCTTGTCTATTGAGGAAGCCTACGAGATCCTGCTGTCCCAGGAGGCAATGGACCTGCCACATTACCAGGTGTGTTGAGACCTCCAGCTGGTGCAGGGAGCCCAGCCTCTGCCACACCACCTCCTCCAGTGGCTGAGAGCAGAGAGGGACAGTCAGGCAGAGAAGTTTTTCCCACTCAGTTTTCTAGATCTGTTCCTGTTTTCCCACCTTTGCTTTGGGTCCTCACCTTGGCACTTTCCCCTCTCTGAGTGCTGCACTGTGTTCGCTCAGTGATAGCAAAACTGAAGTAAATTGTCTTGGGGGTAGTTGTTTAACCCTTTTGCTTTCCTTTGCTCTAAGGTGTTCAGCCACTTGAAGCAACTGGGTTATGTTGTACTGAGATTCGACCCCAGGTAACCAACTTTTCCTTTCTGTGCTGCTTTCTCCTTTCTGAAGACCCTGAGCAGCTCTGTGCCTGCTACATGGCCCCAGTGGAACAGCAGCAAAGAGGACTTTGACCCTGCATTCCTTCTCTTGGGAAGATTAAAGGCTAAAAGTGGCACTCTACCCTTTCTTGCTCCTCCCTCTTGAGGAGGTGGTTGGGAACATGAAATGGGGCATGAACTGAGGACCATACAGGTCCTGCTTGTGGATTTTCTGTGCCTGAAAGAAAAGATTTTCATTGCTGTATTCTGAGGCTGAGCAAAAAGGGCAATTCCACTACTTCAGCCTGCTCTTAGCCCCTGTGTTGGTGTCTCCTTACAGCACTGTCCTGTCTCCCTATGAGAGGCAATTGAATTTGGAAAGTCACTGCAAAAGCTCTGGGAAACACCATTCCAAAAGGAGGAGGAGTTCCAGTCCCCGGTAAGGATGTGGCCCAAAGCCGCCCTCTATCCTCTCCCAGGCCCTGCTGGCTCAGGAACAGCTACTTCATCACTGCATCCTTGTGCTAAGACAGACAAACTGCCCCTGAACCTGCCAACTGCTGTGGTGAGATGCCAAAATAGAAGGGTAGAGAGGTCAGTGCAGAAGAGACACATGGCAGGAGTTGTCTTGCTCTTCCTTAGAGGGAATGCAGACACCACAGTGTCCACACAGACATCTTGCACTTATCCATCCCCTCAGGGCAACTTACACTCTAGGGCTACACAGCAGAGAGCATGGTTGCGTCCTGGTGCTTGCACATGGCCTCTAAACGTTGCCAAAATGCAAACAGATGATTCAATTAATAATTTTGTTAATAATTCTGGCAGCTTCCAGTAGGTGGCATCGTGCTCTGAGAGACAAATGAGGATGACTGTGGTCTATGGGTCCCTTCCTGCTGTCGAGTGAATCAGTCCCTGAGGAGTTAGGAAATTCTAGGAATTGGAAGATAAAACTGCTGGTTTAAGAATTGACTCATCTTCTCTGGGACAAGGGGCTGAATCTCATACCACTAAGAGGTGATGGCAGGAAGGTTTCTGCCTGGCCTGTGCTGGTTTGGCTGAAGTCCATAATGTTTGCATGGAGGTGTTTGGGTCAGGGTACAGGGTACGTGGAGGCTGCATGGCAGGTGGGGAGTGTGTGTCTATACAGAGCCAGGCTGGGATTCTGGGTGTTGAAGTTAAACCTCATGTAGGACTGCTGAGAAACATATTCTGCTTTTGACATTCCCGACTTGGTTTTGGCCCAATTTTAGAATTGGAGAATCAGTTGGGTTGGAAAAGACCTTTAGGATCAAGTCTGGCCATTGCCCAGCCCTGTCAAGGCCACCCCTGCCCCATGGCACTGAGGCCTTGTCTCTACGCTCTGTGAACCCTTGCAGGGCCGGTGCCTGCAGCCCTGCCCTGGGCAGCCTCTTCCAATGCCTGAGCACCCTGTGGGCAAGGAATTGTTCCTCAGCTCCATCTAAACCTGCCCTGGTGCAGCTTGAGGCCGATTTCCTCTTGTCCCATCCCTTGTTCCTTGGGAGCAGAGCTCAGCCCCTCCTGGCTCCATCCTCTCAGGCACTTGTAGGGAGCCATCATGTCCCCCCTGAGCCTTCTCTTCTCCACACTGAACCCCCCCCCCCCCAGGTCCCTCAGCCGTTCCCCATCACACTTGGGCTCCAGGCCCTGCACCAGCTCCATTCCCTTCTCTGGCCCCACTCCAGCCCCTCAATGTCTCTCTTTTCAGTGAGGGACCTAGAGCTGAGCATAGGATTCAAGGTGCAGCCTCAGCAGTGCCCGGTGCAGGGGCACAATCCCTGCCCTGGCCCTGCTGTTGCCCTGGTGCTGACACAGGCCAGGATGCTGGAGGCTTCCTGGCTGCCTGGGCACAAGCTGCTCGTGTTCAGCTCCATCAGTCAGCACCCCCAGGTCTTTCTTCACCGAGCAGCTTTCCAGCCGCTCTTCCCCAGGCCAGGAGTGTTGCAGGGGGTTATTGCTTTTTTCCCTTCTTGTTTTGTCACACAAGCAAATGCGCTTCTTCCAGCCAAGGGGTCGCTGTCCAGGCTTTTCAGACTTGTCTGGGGTTCCTTCTACCTTTGCCAGCTTGATAGACTGCATTCCTCCTGTTAGCAGGGAGGAGGCAAGATTCCAAGGCAATAAAGTCCCACCACAGGCTGCTTTCCCTTTTATGCTGGTACTTGTGTCTTTAGGTCACATGAGAAGAAATACAAGGTATCAGAGGACCTTCCAGAGGCTGAAGGTACCTCTGAAAAAGCTGGAGATAACTGTGTAGACTCCAGCTGCCTTGCCACCGAGGAAAAGCCCTTGTCAGAGCAGCCAAAGGAATCAGATGCTGGCAGTGGAGAGGGGGAGTCAAATTCAGTTCCCCTTGATACAGGACAAAAGGATTCCCTAAGTCCCTCCAGGAGCTGGGCTGGAGACCACAAGGAGAGCAGCACTGGTACCCGTGCACCCCGCTGGGATTTTACCACCATTGTCTTGCCAAACGTGGCCCCAGACCAGCCATGCACACATCTGCCCTCACCTGATGACAGGCTCCTGCCAGAGAACGTGCCGGGCAGGGAGGTTGATGCAGCTTCCTGGTGCTCATGCATCAATCAGAAAGAGGAGAAGCTGTCACGGAAGGAAAGGGAGCAGCGAGAGAGGGAGAGCAGGTACAAGAGCAGTGTCAATGCTGACCCGGAGGTGAGGCGCTGCTCCAGCTGGCAGGAGTACAAAGCCCTTTTGGAGCAGAGGAGCCAGCAGAGGATTTGGAAGAGGCCGCGGCATCTCTGGGACCAAGCTGTCACACCGCTTCTGCGGCCGGATGAAGCCACCTCACCAGGTACTGCAGAGGGACCCCCTTTCCCCCAGCCCTCAGCAGAGTTGCCCGATTCACAGCAGCCAAAGGGGTGATGTGGAGAAGCTGAACTTCAGTTTAGGGAACAGTACCTGGAGAAGAAGAATCTCAATAGAAGGCCTAGGCAAAGCAGGCAGAGGAGCCCAGCCATGGGCAAGGCGAGAGAGAAGAAAGCTTCTCTTCTGCCTTTCCATCTTTTTCTATAGCCCACTCAAACGCCAGGATAAATACAGCCTTGGGAGGTCTTCTAATCCATTCTGCATGTCATCCTGTACTGCAGTCCTTTCTGCTGTGTTTCAGCATGCAAAATCAGGGCCAGTGAGATGCAAAGCAACTGCAGGGTGTTGTGGGCTGTGTGCTGGGAGGAGATGACGAAGTTGAGGTCTTTGAAGTAGCCAGTGGTGACTGTGGTGCTGCCAGCCATTGTCAGAGGAGGAAGGCTTGTGGGTGGTGGTGGTGTGCTTGGAGTGCCCTGGGAGAGGAATAGCTGGTCTGATCCTTTCCTGTTCCTTCTCCCTCCAGCTGCGCTTCTCCAACAGCTCAGTGTGCTGCAGCCCTCCCACATCCTGGATGGAGCCTCCCGGTTAGTATCCAGCCAGCCAGCTCATAGCTGTTAGGGAATGGAGATGTCTTGTGACTGTCCCTGCCTGTGAGGTCTGTGAGATGCTCATGGCAGCAATTTGGGTGCTGCCTGGCACCCAGGATGCCGAGAGAATCCAGCACTCCAGGACCCTGTTGCATCTGTAGTGATGGGCTGACGTTTCTGTGAGGTACCAGGTCCTGCAGCACGGATCTGGGGCATTCAAGGCCAGATAAAACATCAGGGTTGCTCTTTTCCTGTCATTCACTCTCTGCACCCCAGCCATGTCATCTCCTTCAGAGGTTTGGTTGGGTTTCACCTGTGCTCATCCCTGGAATGTGCTGCCATTCCTGCTGGAGTGATTATAAAACCTTGGCTTTGGGACTTTCGGTTCTGCTCTTGACTCAAAGAGTCTGCATGGTGTTTGTGTGTGGTCCCTGTGGGGCAATGCAGGGCTTTGTGTCTTTTAGCAATGCTTCTTGCAATGAGGGGTGCAGAGGAGGGAGCAGGGTAGGTGGGGGCACAGAGGAGGGAGCAGGGTAGGTGGGGGCACAGAGGAGGGAGCAGGGTAGGTGGGGGGCAGGAGCTTGCTCTGGTGTGGGAAGGAACGGGAACAGTTGCAGGATCAGTCGTTGTGGGGCTGAAGCCTTTCAAAGGGCCCAAACTAGTTGGGCTTCAGGAGCTTTTGTGTCACTATCCTATAGCGCTTCAATCCCATATGAAGGTGGATGTGTTCTCTCTTCTGTAGGCTGCAGGGGGATCCAGAGGGCATGAAAATCCACTTCAATGTGTATCAAGCAGACGCTGTGGCCAGGTTTAAGAAGACAAACCCAGGGGAGCCATATGTCAGGATGTGTGTTCAGAGGTATCCAGGGGTCTTATGCTGTGTTCTGAAACATCACAGTTGCAGTTGTGGAAGCGATGTTTTAATGATGTGTAAATGACCTGGCATCTTTGGAGCTTTACAAATCATCCCAGTGCCTCCCTTGAGGTTGGTCCTGCCCAGAATTATTCCTTTTACTTCTCAGTTCTTCCTTTATTGGAGGCTGTGGCTGACAATTTCCGCGCCCCTTGCATTCAGCCCACACTATTTCATCATCTGGTTGTTGTTCATGTCGTGTATTACTAGACTCAGGGATAAGAAGTCACGTCTGTGTTTATGCAATGCTTGTGAAACTCAGGTTTGCAGGGAGCTGTATGGTTCCTGAATCCTCAGCCAGTACAGATCCCAGTGGATTTCTGCAGTGATGTACCTCCCACAGGCTCAGCACCATGGCTTTAGTATTTTGATCTTTGTCAGATGTAACTTCAGGATCAGTATGAGCATGGGATAGGTGTCTCCTTTCTTGCTGGATCACAGCCGGATGCTTAAACCCTGCAGGCAGGTACAAAGATCAGTCTCTGCCTTTTCTGGTTTTGACAGACATAAATTGTCCCTCCTCTGCTTCCCACGGCTGTAGTGGAGCAGGGGAAGTGGTGATCCAGTGTTCCAAAGGTCTGTCCTGAGCAAGCAGGATGGCTGAGCCTTGCTGCAGAAACGTTTTCCTTTACAAGCAAAGAGCCTCCGCAAAGTTTATAGGAGGGAAAAGCAGCTCAGATGTTGATCCCAGCAACCTAAAGGTCTGCCTAGCACAAAGGTATTAAGATTGCACTGGGCTGGCGATTTGCCAGTCGCTGTGTGAGCTGCATCTACTGAGCCCAGCGTGAAGCAGTGGGCAGTTGCCCTTGGTTTTGGCAAAGGATTTGACAGCTTTCAGCTCCTGGCATGCAGTGCAGGCAGCCTCCTGCGTTGACTGAAAGGGGTGGGGAGGGTCACTACCAAATCCCAAGCCTTCATGGGCGCTGGCCAAGACAACTTTGTCCCTGTATTCCTCTCACTTTGAGAATAACAGGATATTCTTTTCTCCCTGCAGCTTTGATGAGCAGATTCCATCCCTCCGGGCTTTGAAGCAGGTTACGTATCAGAGTGGGGACATCCCAGTGGTCTTTGCACTGGTGGATCATGGAGAAATTGCCTTCTATTCATTAAAGGAATTCAAGCTGCCAGTTGATGTTAATCACTGAAGTTGCTGTCGCTTGCAGAAATGGCACGGGATGAAGGGAAGAGCTTTACTCCGGATTTGCTTTCTTGATTAATGAAATATTGCAGAAAATAGAGCCTATGAGAGCTGGAACTTTGGGTAGTTGACACAGCTTGGCTTCACCCACCCAGTTGGCTCAGGCATAATATCAACGTTTACAGCTAGCAAACGTGTATGGCTTAGCAGGGTATTTCTGGACTGGAGTACACACTGCTTTGTTCTTAAAGCCACTGGTTCTCCACTTTCTCATCTTGTGGACCACTAGTCCACTGTTTCCATGTCGTCTTGCACTGACCTGTGGACTGCAAGAAAACACTTTGCAGGTGATCTTCTTGTCACCTGTTAAGAATCACTGTGCTACACCAGTGGAATGGTTTGGAGTCATTTAGGTCAGTCAGGGACAGAATAAGCTGATCAGATCAGCAGTAGTGGCCTGAGCCTCTGTCGTTGAGCTGCACCAACAACCATCTGATCAGATCCTGATCTGGAAAAGCCACAGCCATAAAACTCAGCCACCCGGAATAAAGTTTAAGGCATTTAAGAGCAGGAAACTGTGCCTTGAATACACTTCCATCAACTGGAGGTCACAGAAGGCCCTGGATCCTTGATGATGGCACCCCAGCTTCATGCTAGAGCAGCTCTGAGGTGTTTGGCCACCGGCATCACCACCGTGTCCAGCAGCCTCACCAGGGCTGTCCTGCTGCTGTTCCAGCCTGGCACTCTCTTTCCTGACTGTGGACCCTTGTCTTGTCTTTTGCAAGTGAGAATTTTCCAAGAAAGAAGCTGCAAATTCCTCAGGAACCTTCCAGTCCTGTGGCTCTTGTGCTCCGAACCAAAGACATCACTGCGTTCCAGGGCCTGCTGTGGGAGCTTCCCACCTGGATATCCAGGTACTGAGTTTGCTTTAGCCTCTATGCAGGAGTGCCAGGGGCCAGATCCCACTCTGCTGAGCACAGGACATCCAGTGTCCAGGTTCTCCATAGGGACTGCTTTAGATGCATTTTATTAACTTTTTTAATTCCTTTGTTGAGATGGGGAGAAGGCAAAGCAATAAAAAAGCCTTTTCCAACAACGGAAGCTTCTGATTGTGGTTCTTCACTTCCCCAGAAGTAAGTTACGCAGAGGGAGATGCTTAGTGGAGGCTACTGGGACCCCACTAGCACCAGCTGCTGAACTCCTGCTTGTGGTCATAGGGCCGCATGGCTGTGTAACCCCACTCTTGTGCCTGTATGCTTTTTGATCCAGCCGCTGCTGCCTGGGAGGGCAGGAGCCCCATGTCCATCTACAGCTCCTGTGGGCGCATGACACCTGCAGCTCCTGCATGGTCAACAGTGTCATAGCTCAAGGTGGCAGGGATCTGCTGCAGGGAGTACTGCGCCTCCGCCTGTTCCGTGCACACACCCCTGTTTGCAGACGCTGGAAGTCAGCAGGGCTCTAAGGGTCTGCGAGCCCTTCCCGCACATCCTCACCTTCCTTTTTCTCCCTCCTCCAAGAGGTGCTTTGGCTCTGATCGTCCTCTTCAGATACGGGGCTGGCAGCTCCATCCTCTGGTCTCAGCGTTCTCCCGGAGTGCTGCGCAGATTAAAGGCACTGGAAAGGGAGTTTCTAAGAACAGGCACAGCCAGGAGAGCTCCAGCCTGACCCACGGGACTCAACGTTTGGTTGGAATTAGGTTAGACTCACTCCTGTTGATTTCAATCTGCTTATGCAAAGGCGGAATTGTATTGATGAACTCTACCAGAGCCACCCAGTGAGTTTCGCTGGGGCAGGCTCCCTGATTCAGCACAAAACAATTACCACTTAATAACCACTGCAGGGAGGGTTGGGAAACGGTGACTGCCTTGCTCGGCGCCACAGACTGCCGGGGCCTGCAGCGGCATGGGGCTGTGGTGCGGACTGGTACCGCTGCGGCGCGGGCGGGCTGGGGGCGGCAGGAGCACGACAGCAACGCGCACGTTGGCGGGGACACATCCGCTTGGGAAGCCCGGCGCGGGCCCTGGCTCGGAGGTAACCCCAGGCTCTGGCGGGGGCTGCGCGCCCTTGGCGGCAGCGGGGCCGGGCCCTGCCCGCAGCTCCTGGCTCCGGGTCCTCGGGGCGGGCGGGGGTGCGCTCTCCCAGCGGCAGGCAGAGCGTGGCCGTGCCCGCGTTGTGATTGGCCCCGCAGGAGCGGGATTATGAATTATTCATGAGAGAGCGAGAGGAGATTGGCAGCGGCTCTGCGTTATTTGCATGTGAGGCCCCGCCCCTGATGGCTGTGGCACTGCCCCCACCTGGGCGCGTCCCGCAGTAGGCCCCGCCCCGCGGAGGGGAGGTTCTCGCGCGAGGCCCCGCCCCGCCGCACCCGTCCCGGAGGTTCCCGGGGCGCGCGGCCGTTGCCGCGGGAGCGGATCGGGAGCGGCGCGCGGCCGGGGCGGGCGGCTCCAGCCCCGCAGGTGAGCGCCGCTCCCCGGGCTCCGCGGGGCCGATCCCGTGCGGGGCCGATCCCGTGCGGGGCCGGCCCTGGCTCTGGCGCGGGTCGCGGTGGCGGGACGGGAGCCGCCCGCCCTGCGCGCCTGTCGCGACTTTGCTCCGGATCCCGGCCGGGCCGCGCCGCTGCTCGCCGGTTCCTCCGTCCCCGGGGTCCCCCCGCGCTGCCCGGCTCCGGCCGGCACCTGGAGCCCCGGGCGCGCCTGGGACTCGGGTCTGGGCTCCCCGTGGGACTTGGGCAGCTTTTACATCCTGGGACTTGGCGGCGGAGGTCGCGGCTCCGGGACTTCCTGGTTTAGCAGCGGGCGAGAGTGGGTCCGGCCGGGGCCGTTCCGGGGCCTGAGCGGGGCAGCGGGAGCCCGCCTGGGGCTGCCCCTGCCCGCGGCCGGGCCCCCGGGACTCGCGTTCGGCCGGCTCGGGGCAGAGGCGCTACCGGGACTCGCCGCGTGCCCGTGGGACGCGCTGCGACGGCTTCGGGTTGTTTGTGTGAGAGCCCTGCCCCTATGGCCGGTACCGCGGTACCGGGGGCGCCTGGTGCCCAGCAGCAAGCAGGTGACACACGAAGGTAAATCCGGTTGCTTAAGCCTTTGTCCGGGGTTGTCCTGCAGCCGTGGCCTGGGAACAAGCTGGCTCCGAAGTCTCCTCTCCTGGAGGTGAGGCTTAGCCTTGGCTTTGGAGGAAGTTCTGTGGTTACTGCTCGTGGTGTCAATGGTGAAGCCGGGCAGCGTGGAGCTTCGCGTTCATGTGAGGGTAGTGACAAGGCGGGAGGGCAGCTTCGCGGAGATGATAAACGTGGAAGCTGCCCGTTGTAACGCGTTACTCCGTGGGGAATGCTGCCCTTTGTTGTCATCCCGGAGCACTGCAGTCAACTGGAATATCTTGCTTTACCGAGTCCCAGGTGAAGCTCCGTGCCCAGAGCAGCTGCCTGGGTAGGCTAACTTTGATTTGGGAAGCTGGTGCTTCTGGCAAGTGGGATGCAAAGCAGAGGATATGTCCCAGGGCTCTTATGTGTATCCTGGCACGTTTCTTGTTGGTACAGCCTGGCCCACGGAGGGGACAGGGATGGTCTGTGCAGGCTGTGAGCAGTGCTGCTTGTGGCCACTCCATCTGCAGGTGCTCCATTTACTTCATGGTATTGAAAAGGGAGGAGAGTTCTCCACCACACCCATGGGATGGTGCAGAGGAATGGCTTTGATTTGGGTTTGAACAAATTGCATCTGCTCTAACTACTGACTGGGAAAGATACTGGAGTTAACCCTGTTGAGAGTCCTGTATCTTCCAGTGGCTTTTGGAGCGGTGATGTGAGGGTTACCAGGAATTGCTTCTGGAATAGGTGTGAGGTTTTGTCTTGGTTGATATAGAGGCTTGAGAGATGTCAAAGAGTGCGAGCAATTACCGCATGCGGTGCAGTTAGTGCATCACAGTGCGTGATGCTTCTCGTAGCCTGATTTTGCTTTAAAGCAGTCTGTCAGAGGAGGGACCGGTGGCGAGGGAAGGTTTGATTTCTGTGCAGAAGCCTGCAATAAGTAAATGCCCCATCCCTGGCAGTGCTCAAGGCCAGGCTGGACACAGGGGCTTGGAGCAAGCTGCTCTATGGAAGGGGTCCCTGCCCATGGCAGGGGTTGGAGCTGGAGGAGCTTTAATCCAAACAAGTCTAGAAAATCCTGTGGAAACTCCAGCTCTCATCTAAGAGTTTTTCCTAGCTACATCTAGTTGTGTCACTGTGAGAAGCGAATGCTCTCATAGTTTAGTGCAGGGACCCACCACGCTTGGAGTAAAATGCTGTTCTAAAGCCGTACGCTGCTCTTCCGTTTGAATCGCACCTCTCGGTTGAAGCACACAAAGAGTTCTGCGCCGTGTGCAGGAGCGTTGTTCCGTGCAAAGACTGTCCTGCTGCTGTGTTCTGAAACGGTGCTGTCCTGCTCCTGGGACGAGGAGAACACAAGGGGAGTCGTGACACCCAAGCTTTGCACACTTGGTAAGTTCAGTGCAAGTGGGTGCTCCCCGGTAGCTCCAGGTACAAAGCTGTGGGAGTTCCTGAGCAGGCTGGGGGTTGTAGGATGGGTCTCAGTGATTCTCTGTTGTTGGGAATCTCTCTCTGACTTGGGTTTGGTTCTGTCTGTGCTGCGGGCGGGCGGCCCCGTGCGCGGGGCGTCAGACACAGCCTGCTCAGTTGTTGGATGAACGCAGCCTCTCCACGTCGGCAAAACTCCCCTTCACAGGAGGATCTGTTGGTTTGCCTCTGTTCCTGCCTGACCCTGGCACGCAGAGAGCATCCCAGCACTCTCTTGTTTATAGAGCCATGGGAGCTGGTGTTGTGTATGGAGGAGCTGTGTGTGGTCTCATTGAACTGTTAGATTACTGTTGTTAAAGCATCTTCCCGGTGAAGCCTTATCCTGGGAAAAGGGGGTGGTATCTTACACTTCCAAGCTTTCCACAGACTGCAAGTGTTCGATCCCGGGCTCCAGCTGTTCTGCTTGGTTCGTGCTTTCTTCTCAAGTGTCTGCCTTGCTGGTGTGTTACAGTCATGCCTGGTTCTAGAGATGAACGTTAGTGACAGCCCAGTTAAAGGGTAGCAAGAGGTTGTTTCCCCAAGTTCAAGCTAAAAGTGTAATCTGATGGTTCCTGCCATCTATAAACCTGATGTGGGGCATTTAAATGATCATTTTGGTGGTTGTGAGATCCTTGGTGCTACGGGATAGCTTTTCCCTGTGCAATTGATGTGGCCTCTGTCTTGTTCTTGTTGCTGCTGACTTGCACCAGGAACAAGGCAAATTTCTGGGTGCGGGAGGAAACTTGGTTCAGACAAGGCCACAGTGGTGCCTGTTGGTTACGAGAGCACTCTCTGCTTGTAGTTCAAACAAAGCTTGTTGATAAGAAAGGCCTCTTTTATTTTAGCAGGGTTGATACAGTATTATCAGATGCACAGGGAGAAGTTCTCACTTTGAGGACCTGTGAGCAGGAAGGGGTGGTGAGGAGGGAATGAAAATGAGACCTAAAGCAAGGCAAGACTTAGGAGTTCTGGAGATACTTGATGGCATTTTGGAAAGGAAGCTGTTGGACCCTACCCCATTGAAAACCCATGCAAGTAACATAAAGGCTTCTCAGGGATCACATAGATGGAACCTGGCAACTCTCCTCTGTGAGCAAAATAAACTCATTATGGGTATGTTTTTGTTGTGGGACTGTATCCACACTTAATACTGTCTACATAGTAAAAACTGCTGACTCTCATTGCCTTGCAAGACTGGATTAACTTGTGTGATTGTGACTTACAGCATTGGTTCTCTCCTGCTTTTGGCTGGAAATTCCATAATAATGTGAGGATATAAGCAAAACTGGCAACAAATGTCTACGAAGAGTAATTCCCTGCCAGCCTATGCTTGGCTGATAGAGGAAATCCACAGTGTCTCAGCAAGCTGTGCATGGGCATCAAGACACATTGCTGCATGGAAAGCAATGAAGACAAAGCAAAATGTGGATCTCTGTGATTGAAGTGTTCAAGGCCAGGTTGGACACAGGGGCTTGGAGCAAGCTGCCCTAGTGGAAGGGGTCCCTGCCCGTGGCAGGGGTTGGAGCTGGAGGAGCTTTCAGGTCATTCCCAACCCAGACCAGGCTGGGGTTCTGTGGTTGCTAATAGACAGCGCTGAGGAACAGCTGGTGCTTCTCCTAGGAAAACACATTTGGGTTTCTGTTGGATGTGGAATCAGCTGGGCTGGAAAAACCTTTTAAAATTATCAGCTCCAA
>NDXB01018694.1:8183-37693 GCA_002631895.1 Agapornis roseicollis | reverse complement strand
ATCTAAGAAGATGCAGGAGAGAAGAAGATGCAGGAGAGAAGAAGATGCAGGAGAGAAGATGATGCAGGAGAGAAGATGATGCAGGAGAGAAGATGATGCAGGAGAGAAGATGCAGCTGCTCACTGCCGGCCATCCTGTCCTGAGTCCCTCCAGAAAAAGGGATAAAAAGGGAGACTGAAGGCTGAAAAGCAACAGCAAGAGTCCGATTTGCTAATGACTATGCTTATTAAAAGAAAAATCAGGAGAAAAATAGAGCAAAAGGGGAATGAGTCCAGGCATCTTAATGGTGTTTCAAATCACATAACTAACCTGACTCTAATACATGTTTTAGTTATCTAGATGGAGACCTGCAGCCAAGTAAATACAAATCTCCACATAAGGAAAAATTCAATCACAAAGAATAAGTGACCATCCAAATCTCGGCCAGATTAAAAATCATTTTATCTCATTAATAATCACATACCATGTACAGCATCTTTCCTTTCTTGAATAACAGGCATCACTTACAAACCTTAATGCATTTAATTTGTAACATTGCTTCCTGTTCCTGATAAGGAAAGGAAAATTCATGAGGCAAATATTTAGCTCCAGGCAACTGGCCAGTATAGCAACAGAAAGTTTTACACTTGTGCCAAGATTTCTTGGTTTCCTTTTAAAATGAAAATCGTGACAATTATCTTGATGCTCTCTGATGAATCAGATCTGTCTATATGAAAAAAAGACTTTTTTTGTTTCCAGCACCCTATTTTACAAGCTTATTCACTTTCTTTAAAAAATAGCAGCTTATGTACCAACTTAAAAGCTAATGTGCTTGCCTGAAAACATTCGTAACCAGTCGCGCCACAGAGATTTTCAGTCGGTAAACCCAAAATGCCAATTGAAAGAGATACAGAATTTCACTAAGGGGACAAATTTAGACACTTTTAAAAAAAAAATACAGTTATTGTCCACTTTGCTCAACATTTTCCAGTCCACATCATACATCTGACTGGCTTGTAGTGCCGACCCGTCTCACCACAAATTAAGGCTTCAATTGACAATTACAGAAAGAAAAAAAGCCCAAGTATTTCAACATGCCATGCCCATGCTGCTTAATGCCACAATACCAAATTTGAGATCATTTTGCTCATTTTTTGCTCATACATGCTCAATTTGTTCTGGGGTCTTCTCAACACTGCTCTTGTACCGGTTTCTCACCAAGCATGGAAAGTGTCAGTTGTTATCTGATTTGCAGGTAAGGATACGAACTCTGCTCATTTTTAATCTCCTGGTTTAGCTCTGGTCTCACACTAACCAGCAATTTAAGAAAGCCTGAGTTCATTCCAGTTTGTGAAAAATCCTAGCTCATCTCCAGAAGGCTTTTTGAAGCTAAAGTTATCCTGTGATTGTTTTCGATTTACTAAGATTTAAGATGCTAATCTATTTCTAATGTGCATTTGTTTCCCTTGCTTCTATAGCTTTTGCCCCAGAAATCTCCTCCTGGCTCTCATTAACACACTTCTTGACCAGCAGCTGATTGCTCCAAATGGTAAAGATGAATCCAAGAGTGCTGCAGGTACAAAAGTTCACAGCAGAAAACAGCATTTACATTCAGGCAAGAACTTACCACTTTCTGGACTTCTGCCTCTCCCTCCTTCTCCCCTCCCTGGCAGAGCTGCAAGTTCACTTTCTGTTCCCAATAGAACGAGCACACAAGCACATTTTCAACAAGCAAATTCTTGTTAAACGCAATGTTACACACAGGCTTCAAATCCCACAATGTACAAAACCCAGTTCCTTTAGCAGTCAAATTCCTCCAGTGTGGATTACCAGAATTTGTGACTGTCAGACTGTGAGCAGAAAGTAAGGTAAGGAAATAAATACGGACAACTTGACAGTAACCAGGGAAGCCCTCGCTGTCACACAACAGCTTCTCAGCTTTCAACCTGCCTCACCACTGTAGACACAACAGATCTCCTCCACCACTCTGCTTACACAGTTACTATACAGAAACCTTATTTTCAGTATAGGAGGAGAGACTCTGAAACCAGATATTCTGTAGCTCTTCAACTGGTGCTTGTAATTCTGTATAAGTCCATTCCCCAAGACAGAGTACAGCTCCCTTCAGAAGTATTTCAAGTCCATTTCAAAAAGAATCATTCATTATGCAAAGCTCCTTTTCACAATAGACACCAAGACTACAGATCCATAGTAGAAAGCCAGTAGACCTACAAATGAAATACAAAACCAGGACTTAGAGCACTGGATTCTGTGTTTTCCTCAGCCATTCACTTTCTACCTTATCTAAACCAAAATCTCCTGCCCTTAGTAACACTGCAGTCAGGCATGCTCATCAGTCACATACAAACACTGCTCACTTGACTGCATACTTGAGATACTTGAAGACATTATGACAGTACCCAATTCTGCTAGACCTTTACCCATGAGTTTGCTGTATTTTTTTCCTTACATCTGATATTAGTCCAATGATTGAAATATATCCAGTCGCTAGCTTTTTTACTGGAAGTTTCCATCAACTGTAGTTAATGAAACTGAATTCCAGAAATAAAACCTGACTCTTACAGGATTTTCTTGAGAACTGATCTCAAATCAGTTTTGCCCAACCAGAGCTTTTGACCTGAGAGGAGAGGAATCCTTCTGTTCTTTTAAGCATGCCCTGATGAAATCTCATGGCAAAAAACCACTGTTTTTCTCCAAACATGCTTTATTTGGAGCTAAAAGCTGGATGCCCAAAACCAAACTACTAGGGACTGTACACAGGGAAGAACATAAAAGAAACCCAGAATGTAGTGTATTATTACTCCTGCAGAATTGTATTATTTGTGGCTGAGTTCTATTCCTGTTAGATTTTAAGCAGACTCATGTTATACAGTTAAGTATGATTTCTATATTTGACCTCCCTTGACATCACCTATTATAATTTTATGGAGTTAGTCCATTTCATATAACAGCTGGAAGTGGAGAAAACACCCTTACGCAAAGACAAGCTGGATCGCATTTCCACAGAAACTGTACTGGAGGGAGCAGGGATGGTCCCTTTTTTAATTCCCCTAATCACATTAATTACTTTGTGGAATATATTGAGCTCCTATTTTGGTACGAATCTGTAAGTCTAGGGAAAAAACTAACAACATGGCTATTCCTTTCAAAACATAAAACAACCATTACTGGGAAAAGGCAATACACATGGTTGTGCATGCTAAAATAATCATAATTGTATTTCAATCCTTGGCGGTTAAAAAGTCCTTCAGAAGGGTCAGGAAGCAGCCATTTCATCATGACTGGATTACCCTTTGGTTTTACTTTCTTCTGCAAGATCTTATCCAACCTCAGGCATGACAAGGAACTGAGAGGTCAGCAGAGAAAACCTCTGGTAGCTGGAGACACAAACATACAGCAGAACACTTGCTTTTTCTAAAATTGCACATTCCAAGCTTAAACCAGAAATCTCAGCAGTATTCTCTCAAAGTATCAGGTTTTGTACAGGGGAACACGAGTACTAGGTTCCCATGCTTAGAAGCACAGTAGTTGACTCAGTCTTAACCAGGCTCCAAGCTTCAGTTTATCTCTCTCAGCAAAGGCCATCTCATAAAAGGTTTCCCACTTATTTGCTTAAAAACCAAACAAACAAGAATACTCTCCTCCTCCTTCTCTCACTCCTGCTACTTAATCTGATCCTTTCTATCTCCCTCTAGTTACTTTCCATGCTGGCCTGGCCTCTCCTGCACTGACTGCTATCTCTTCTTGCCACTCAACGCCTACTTCCCTTTAGACTTCCCACTGCTCCATCAGACCCCACACCCCTTCCAAGACTCCCTGCCTGCACAGCTTAAGGTCACAGGGAAGTGCTGCCTACAAGCCCTTACGAAGATGTGGGCTTCTGCTTTACTATTTCTTTCTCAGTTCCATACTTAAAACTCTCATGTGGGGCATGACACAGCAGAAGGAGAAGCAGCTGAAGCCCCAAGTTCAGCTGAATTCAGCACCCTCAGTTAAAAGGATTGTCTCTGTCTTTCTCCACTACCCTGCTTGCCGTGATTTAGCTCCTGCCCGCAGGCAGGCGAAGGGAAGTGCAGGGCAGGAAACTGACCTGGTGGAGGATGCACCAACCTCCTCCTCTTCATCTTGAGCTATAGCAGAGAAATGTGAGTCACAGCACCATCTTAGGAGGGATTATTAATGGTAACAAAACTAAAACAGGAACTAGAGAGAGGCCTTGATTTCAACAGGAAGAACTGATGAATTGTGCTCTTCACTGGATTGTTCAATGCTTCCTATTAGCTCACTTAAATTAGACATTCTAGTAAATCTAGGCACACAGCAAGAGTTTGTCCCTGTTTCTGTGGGCAATTAATGGTAGAGCTGGAATTCAGAGTCCAAGCCTTGAGCCTACTCCAGTCGTTAGTAAACTGGACAAAGTTGTATATGCATGCTTAAAATAGACTTCAATGGTATGCTTCTGTGCTGCTTACAAAATGCCCATTGCTTTTACTTCTGTTGCATTCAAAACAAAGCTACCGAGAGGTCTAAAAGTGTCAATGACAGAAGGCAAGGTTAAAAGAAAAGCCTGAGTCCTAAAACCAGAGCTCTTCACATTTTTTGACTCTGCGCTTGCACACATGTGAGTGTTTACACATTGAAAGACAAAACATTACTATCACTGTGAAACCTCTAACAGCCTTCCTTCTATCATAGTGTTCACAGGCAACCAACAAATCCATTTCACAAAAAGCCAAGGGGCATGAGCAACTTGACCAATATGTAAGCATTAGAGCACTGGTTCACGTCTAATATAGATCACTAATGGTCAAAACCACTATAACCCTAGGTAGTCCATCAACACCTCAGCTTTTATGGAGGCAATAATTGATCAGTTCTCTCACTATAATCGTGGCTATAATTACAGACTGCATAGGCACAGTAAATTCACATTTGCTTAATAGATGCAAGAAGATTTACTGTCCCTTGATGAAGCTGGTGCCAAAAAGGAAGTGCATGCCATGCTAAAATCCAAGAAATCCTGACTCAAACTACACTGCTGAGAAACAAAACAATCTCAGCGCTCAGGATAAGTGTTAGGAATGACCAAGTGTTACAGACAAGGAAAAGAACCACCATTAATTTTAAACATCTCCTTTGGGCAAACGGTTTCCTATTAGTGACACTGAAAACAAAGTAAAAACTTCATGTAGTGTTTGGATTGTGTTTTGGGGCTGATTTTGAGAAAGGTGGTCTTCTTGTGGGGAGACAAAGTTCCAAAAAGTGATCCAACCCAAAACATCCCAGATACAGCCCATGGAATGGCATCAGCTTCACAGTCTTAAAGACAGTTTCCCAAGCTGTTTAAGACCAGCCTGAAAAACGAACACATGCATAGAGGTGGACACAGCTTTTTAAAAAAACCCAACTCTAATGAAAAGCAATTAAGCAATAATTGTACACTGGGCAGTAAATAGTTACTCACCAACACGCCTACTCATAACAACATGTATGCTAGTTATCATAGGCAGTGTTCCGAGGTAAACCATATATATGCTTACAAACACAATAAAAAGAAAGTGTGCTGAGCAATAACAATCTCCCCACCCCAACAAGAATTTCACAATCTGGCCCCATGTGCACCCTGAATAGAAGAAAGCTGATGTTATGGTGCATGCTCATTATAACCCTAAACATGTCATGAACAGGAGAGCTTTTGGGGAAGCACCAATACTATAAGCAAATGTACAGAACAAATGAAAACAGAGTTGAGATGTGCAAGGAGGAAATAAGCAGGAAGAAGAAACTTGATCCTAATGCAAAAGGAGATGAGACACCAATGAATGCAGGAAGAGCCAGGAAGGGCTAGACACAGAAGAGAAGCAGCAGTTGGCTCACCCCAGGTCCTGGGCAAGTGGGATTACGGGGCAGCCTGAAAGCCCCTAGTTTTCACTAAAGCAGAACAGAACAAAAAGAAAGAATTACAAGCTCAGACCTTCCTGTTTGGACGTTAGCACAATCCATAGGTTGAGAATAACCATCTCAAAAAACTTTCAATTCCTATTAAAGCAACTGCAAACAGGAAGGGGTAATATCATGCCTTCTACTTATTTAGTATCTGAGAGGCATCTGCTGTGCTCTGAGCTCCAAACCAGCTGCTTTCTGCCACTGCAAAGTAAGTCACAGACTGTTGTACCAGGCTGCAAAGTTCGGTGACTCAGGTTTTTCAAGACATTAGGCATTTTTAATTAGTGAGCTGTGATGCAGACTAGCGTTGAGCAAAACTGGTTTAATTTGCATTTAATTACAGCAGTAGATCAAGCAACACAGGTCTGACATCAATTTCAATAGCAGAAACTAATGAATACTCAAGGTGTGAGAGAGAAACAGGAATTTCAGCTAAGGGAAAATTCCAGTCCCTACAGACAAAGGCAAGAGATGGCAAAAGTATACGGGGGTATACTGGAGAGAAATATAAAAAGGAAAGTTTTCTATTTTGACATGCTAAAAATACTTGGCTATCTAGGTAAAGGAATCAGATCTATAAATGACGTGGACTAGAGAACCTAGAAGTGGATACACAGAACTTTTTATTAACAATAGTTGCATTATTATTATTATTAATAATAAGACATGAAAAATGTCACTGGACTAAAGCAGAAAAAAATCCTAGAGTGTAGACCAAAGCCCACATTAATCAAAACAAGACAAGTACCCTAACTCCCAGGCTACAAAGCCTAGGAGGCTGCTTTCCCAGTTTCTTCCTTTCTGGTCCCATAACATTCAGCAGGAGGGATAAGAAAGTGCTATTTCACACCAGCCCAGTGACTTGAGCAACAGCAAGAGGAGAGGACAATGGGTGGCAGCAACCTGCAGTTACACAGATGAGGTGTCATCCAGAGTGGTGGACCGAGCCCACTCACTAGCTTGCTATCACCATCAAAGGGGGCATTCACCTTCTTTTACCTTCGCTTCGGAGTCAAAACACATCTGAAAGATGTCTGGAACATTTCAGTGGTTCCTCACACACACCACACCAAGCTCTTCTGGTGTATTAGGTATGGCTGGACAGGTTATGCCAGGACATAACATAGATGCTCCAATAGATGAAAGTTACTGAAAAGACACAGAAGCCAGTCTGAAACAAAATCAGCATAAACTGAAGTGCACTGTAGTTTTATGCAGAGCACCATTCCAGCAGCTAGGCACACACACTGTACATGGCTCTATCATATCAGATCAGACAGGGAAAGCCTGTTCATAAATTAGGGTGCAAAACATTCTGTTTGGGAACAAGTAGGAACCATACCATTAATATTTCAGGACAAAACAATAAGAGTTTAAATACAAAACCCTCTCACAACCACTGCACAAATTCTCTTTGCTACTGTCCTAAAAATCCCAATTCACTCTATGGATCTGTTAGATCCCTGGGGGCAGCTCAAGAGATGTTGCTGACACAGGTGTGACAACTCTCAAGCTTGTGTCTAAGAGCAGTTGGTGCTACCTCCCACAGCCTTGTGATGCAGGCTCCAACTCCTGCATCAGTGAATCCTCTCTGGGCTCCCTCTGCAGCTGTGCTTTAGAAAGTGATGTGAAAAGTCATCTGGAGAAAAGCTTGAAAACAACCATGGCTGGGTAAAAAACAACAAAGAAATAGGACACAACAGGCAGAGGAAAGAAATAGCAAACCCAAGCATTTTCAAAGCCTTCCACTGATACATGCATAAACTAAAAATAATCAAAGCACCTGCATGCAGCTGGCACAGACTTCATTTAACAGGTGATGAAAGGCACTTGTTTGTGTGAAGGTAGAAGTCTTCCATGGCAGCAAAGAAACCACAAATAGAACATTTGTTATCAATTCTGTGCTCTAAACTGATACCTCCCTGTTTTTCCCCCTCCCACGTTTTTCCTACTGGCTGGTTTTTAAACAAGATACAATGACTAACAGATGCTACAGCAGTGCAGTCCTCAGTGAATGGGTAATTAACAGATGAAAGTTCAGCAGTTGTTTCTAGTTACAGCCAGATGAGCTGTACACTCCTCATCCTGTAACTGAGGGAAGGGGATGAGCAAGACAACTATTATATATAGCAAGACCCTATTCCCTACTGTAAAATGGCACAAAGCAATAAATACTGAGCTGGACTTGGAGGTGTCAAGAGAAAACAAACCCTGACCACTCAGGTTTTTTAGGTCACCTGCAGGATTTAAGAATTGCAAATACTTACAATGCTAACTTTGCCAAAAACTTAAGAATATTCACTACATTTACTAAAACTGATATAAAAAAAAAAATCAGTATTAAACATCTGATATTGGCCAGTGACATACATATAACGCAGACTCATTACAGCTTGTTCAGAAGAACTTGTACTTCTTCTATGGTAAATAAAGCTTTAGAGTAAATAGCTCCTGAAGTTCTGCTGATCTTCAAAATGTAATTTATTTCCTACAGCACAAATAAATAAATGGAACTATATGCAGAATTTGGAGGAACAGCCACATATGAATGAACACAATGTATGGCTTCAAATACCACTAACCCAGTTTAGTTGCAACTCCCACTACTCGATAGCTGTCCCCATTTTCATTGCTGCTTAGCTAACCATAGAAATATGCCAACTGGGGCTTGTTTGCCATTTCTGCTTCAGGGTGTGATTGTCAAAAAACATAAACTGCAACCATAAAAGCAAGCAAACAATGCATAAAGTAAGGACAAGCTTAGTTAGTCTTCATAATTATTCAGCTGAACCTTAACTATTGCAAGAATAAGACCATGTGCCTCAAGAAGATTATGAATTAAGAGAGTTGATCCATGTATGTATGTTAGAGTAACACTGTTGCAGTTGAAAATACCACTACTGTAATAAACACATGGTGCCGAGACATTCACTGTTTCACAAATAAGAAAGCATTACTTTAGGGAATTCTATTACCCAGAACATATTTCAGCTGGCAATAATGTGAATGACTCCCTATCAGGCCACACATGCTTATAGGTAGCAGCAGACTTGGAAGGAGGCTAATAAAACCCAACCTGTAATTTCTGAATTACTTCTGAGCTAAAAATAATCTTTCACAATATTTTCTTTGGGGGGAGGTGGGGGTTGGGAGAAAGCACAGCATGCTTTGTGTTAAAGACTGTGAGGAGAGCTTTTCAGTTAAAAAAAAATGAACAAAACAAAAGAAAAAAAAAACAAAAAAAAAATCAATACCTAAAAAAANCTTTGGGGGGAGGTGGGGGTTGGGAGAAAGCACAGCATGCTTTGTGTTAAAGACTGTGAGGTGAGCTTTTCAGTTAAAAAAAATTAAACAAAAGAAAAAAAAAACAAAAAAAATTCAATAAAAAACCTAAAAACATCACTACTATAAATCTGTTCTTAGGACAATAAATGATCATCTAATGGTATTTAGTTAAAAAAAATATGTTTTAGACTAATGCATTTACAAATGAACAGGAGTTTCCCCACCCCACTCTCCAAGCAGTGGGCTATCAACCCATAAGTTGAACAAAAATCCTGAAAACAGATACCATTAACTACAGAGTTAACTACAGAGTTAACAGTTCAGAACTGTTTACTCAAAAACATTTATTAAAGAAAACGTGAAGATTTAAATACTTCGGTATTTATTATATCCTTTGGAAAGAGTTGAATTACACACCAATTTACATCGAAATAACCAAACCTGTTTTCATGTCACACTTCGCATTAATTCTCAGAAAATCCGCATGTGCACATTATTTTGGAATTGGATAGTTTTTCAAGATGTTGTCACTGGTGCTGAAGAGGTGGCGAGAAGTACTACCAGCACTCAGGGGTCATAAAGCCAAGGAGGCCTGGCCAACAAAGTACCAGAGCAGGCTCCCATTTGATGGGTTTTTTTCCTTGAGTGCCACCAAAACCAGAGGCTGCTCTAACTGCTGTTGACTGGTAAAAGCCCCAGTGGCAGCTTTTGTCCGCAATTGCTGAAATCATTCCCTTCATTTGCCCATCAGCAGCTGCAGGATGCCCCACACTGTCCTGTGCCACCTCTCTGCCAGCCAGTGATTTTGCCTATCCTCCCATGGAGTCATAGGAGTGCTTCCTTTGAGTCACTTCTTTGGGGTTTTTTGGTGTGTGCACACCAAGACAGAAGAGTGTAAAGTCAGTATCTAACTGAATGCAAGTGTGGACTAATGTCTCTCATCAGCATAAAAAACCAAAACCCACGTATGATTTACAGAGCTTTATAAACTCCAGCTCTTGATAATATTTGCTTCCCTGAAATCCATATCTATTTTAATGTCCTGACTTAGAGCTCGAGGCTCACAAAACCACTGCTACTCATCGCTCCAACAATGGTACATTTTCCTCCTCACTTCTTAGTACTCTCATGCATATCTAATTATTAGTTTCTGATATGGACTAACTATGGACCAAGTAACACACTACAGCAAGAGGCTACTGGTCACCAGCTGAAGCGCTTCAAAAGATCCATCTTCCCCTACAAAAGGAAGGCAGGACTGCCTTGCACAATGGACTGCAGATGTGAGGATCCTTAAAATAAACCAACATAAACCACACATTCTTACATTAGCAAGAATTCTCTTTATTTTTAGTAATTATTCAAGCATCATCACTACAGTATCCCAAGGTCTGTGCTACGGCCTTCTAAAGAAAACAGTAACAGCAAATCTATCAGCTATGCTTAACAGCTGTCACGTTAGTCAGCTGTGCAGAAACAAATTCAGTCTGATTTCATTTTTATTTGTACCCATGCCAAGATCGTCCCAGCATCTCAGAATAAAAGAGCCTATAACCAAAGCAGGAATGGCGCCACATGGAAGGTACTGGATGAGTCTCTCTGAAGTGCCGTTTCTTGTGGGAAGACAGAGCAAAGGGGGCTGCTGTGAGCTCACATGGAGCTGCCATCAACACAGCCTGCATATGCTAAGCTTCCCCTGCTGCAGCTGGCCGCAGGCAGTTAGGACCTGGAAGCCACCGCTGCCATGTAAACAGGACTGAAAACACAGTTGGCATGATACCATTCAAGAAGTTGACCAACTAGTGGTAGACAAAGCCCAGCACAAGGGAACATAAGCATGGTTGTGCCCATCATCTGAAGAAACATGAGAGTGTCAGCAGCTTCATCATGTTTTTAGATAGTAGTGAGTGTAAGCAATGCAGACAAGATAAGCACAGGCTGTCTGCCTATCTGTACTGGAGATCTCACGCTTTCATGTGTTCAGGTATGCTTTCCTTCACCGCAACAAATGTTTTACTACATTTCCTTTACACCTAAGCAGAGGAACTGTTCATTTTACCCATCCCCTACATGCAGCAGGCCAGGGCTCCCAAGTCAATGCTGATCTCAGCACTCCAGCACAAGAGGAGCACCCCCTCCTGCATTCCTCTACAACTCCATTTTCAACCAAACCCAGAGAAAACCACTCACTTTGTGAGCCTCAGGTATTAGCACCAGTATCATGAACCTTGAAATTTAGTTTTCTATACATACTGAAGACTTCTACATGCTCATCTCAGCAACGGTTCATTCCCTATTTCTGGGTTGCCAGCAAAAGAACTCTGAAAAATTTAGGACTCCATGTAACCGAGGAAAACTGTTAATCATCCTGCTGCTAAAAAAATATCCTTTGTGAGGTACTCAGAAATAGCACCCTATCACAGAATCTTCAGCGCATTATAGCAGTTTTTCACATGCAACAGTTGGAATTAGGTACATACCTTTCCACTTTGTAGTTTTCACTTCTCCACCTCTATGTAATTTCTTTGAATACACTCAACTTTTGCTCTGCCAGAAGCATATGGAACAATTTATAGCAAAGCCTCAAAATTTTAAATCAGTGGGAGTTAAACACAAGGCCTTAAAAATTCTAGACCCCATCTTTACCTTGGGAGCTATGTAAAGCATTTCTCCCATTAGCACTTTTCACGTCTAAGATTTCAAAAGCCACTGCAGATGTTTACATCTACCATTCATAAACTTTTTATTGGGAATCCTTCAGAGATTCATATTACATAACTCAGCTGGGATAAATATTTGAGAGCAATTAATCACCAGGGATATCACATACACATACATCATCTCTGAAATTTACTGAACCGAAGTCAAAAAGCATTTGACCCTTTCCTCAGGCATACTTCATGAAGCGATTTCAGTATGTATATATGTACATTATCATCCTTTACCAGTCTAAGCGGTAAAATCATTCTTCAATCTGTTTGCAAGGGATTGTTAGAATTAACCATAGTGGGGGTTTTTTGAAGAAGGCTTTTGAGGATTATTGAAGCAGAAGGAAAGATTTCATCCCAGGCATTAAACAGCAGAACAGAGAGAAGGTAGCCAGTGCAAAATGGGTTTGAAAGAGCAAGAATGAAACACGGTGTTGCAGGGAACACCTCTGGCCTCACACAAAGCTGAGCTTTGGACTGTTCCAATACTGATCATTACAGAAGGTACTTCTGTAGTGAATTTCCTATTGTAACAAAATGAAATCTTATAATAACAAAAATAGTAATTTCATACAATCTTGGGGTAAAAAGAAACCACAGTGCTTTGTATTTAAACATCTATAGAACGCTACAGGTTATAACGTAATTATTTTCCTTTATTGTTAAAGTCATCTTAATCATCTCAAATCTGCCCAAGTCTGCAAAATACAAGGGACTCTTACACTCTTCCTCCTCAGATCTGATGGGTAGGTTTTGCCACTGATGCCCTGTTCATCAAAGCCAAACTGATCAAAGTGAAGTTCAGAAGGCAAGCCAATTCTAGACAGATCAAGCTTATGCAGCCTACAAACTGGAGAGCAGCTTAAACCACTGGGATATCTTACTTCACCAGGATTGATGTGCAAACTCTGACACCAGCTTACTTGGACATGCCACTTGACCATTTTGAATTTTCTCTATTTTGGCTGTAAAATGGGAATTCTATCACCCCCAAAGCAGTTTTGATGTCTAGAAGCAAGAATGTCTTCTAGCCATAGCTATGGCCACATCACAATGGCCACATCTATGCTGTGATTCACTTTGAAACATCAGCCTTTAAATATGGGATGTTGCTCTTCCATTTAAGGATTTCTGATCTACTTTTTTATGGTGGTTATGGTATTTCCATACAGAGGCTTCTCAGTTCTCTGTGCAGCAGTGCATTGTTCTGCATCCATAAATTGGGTATTTCCAGTTTCCAAAACCAAGATCTGTCTCTCAAAACTTGCAGAGGAAGATTGCCAACTATGATACTAGAGGAGATCTTGCAAGTTTACAGTACAAGGCTGATGGTCATCATTAGAGGCCTTTTAGTGGTGCTGACAACTGTTTGCATTCTAAGCATCAGTAGTACTAAGGAGATTTCATCCACAGCTCCCCGTGGGGAGCCACAGTGCCTATATGGCACAGCTTGCCCCACTAATGTTTTACAGAGGTCCTGCTCTTACATCATACTTGTTATTGAATATTAATAAAGCCCGATTAAAACCAAAAGGGCAAGCCTCAATTAGGAGGATCTCTGTTTTCAAATTTCATTATTGCCAAATCCAGCTTCCAGAGTATTCCTGGATATACCACCACTGTTCAGGCTGCTACTTCCACTGTGGGCAATTTCCTCTCCTCCCAGAACAACCCCCTCTCTGTTTTTAAGGCATTCCAGTGAAAAAGAACAAGGTGTAATCTCAGTAGTTTTTCCAGAACACAAGCCTGTGACAGCCGGAGCTACTGAAATAAATGTGGGAAAAAGCTGGAGAGGAATTGGGTTCAGAAGATTTTTTTTCTTTTGGCAAAAAAATAAATTATTAAAAAAAAAATACCTCAACCTACACACAAGCAAGCTGTTTACAGAAGGATATAATATAATATAATATAATGATATAGTGTTACAAAGGAATATAATAGCATTTCCTAAGAAATAGGCAAAATGTTGATCTAAACCAACTACCTAATTAGGAAACACTGGGGGATCTCCTCCCCACAAAGGATAAAATAGAAGAAACCCAAAACTTACCTACACACTTTTCACTTTTTCTTCCTCTCCTACACCTTCACTATTGTAAACACACTCCCAAAGAGCCAACCTCAGCATTTTTAACTCCTGAAGCAAGAAGGCTCCTCCCTACAAAGACAGCACTTCAGTCCAAGGACAGAATGAGCCCTGAGGATGTGAGCACGGGGGAGGGAAACTTCAATATTACAACCCATCCATCAACTACTTCTATAAAGCTCTTTTGTTCCAAGTTCATACTTAGCAACTCAACATCAAAACTGATGTTGGAAAATGCAAATCCTAAATTAACCCAGACTTGCACCCCTCTGTGTCTTTTTGACCTTAAACACAAGCAAGGAATAGTGAAAAAGAAATTTTTGCTACACAATCTACTTATATAAAAATTTGTATCAAGGTAAATAATCCACTTAAAAACGACTGTGGATGAGGTTCTTAGTCTACACGACCAATGATACAGATCAGAAAAACAAAATCAGAACATATGCATCTAGGATACAATGCCTTTGCTACTTCAGTTCTCTTCCAGACTGGGCAAAGTCAATCAGTTGTTTTCACCTGGTGGGGCTTTTTTGTTGTTTGGTTGTTTTTTATTGGTTGACTGGTTGCTTTGGTTGAGTTTGTTTGGGGTTTTTCTGGGGAGAGAGGGCATTGGTTCGGGGCTTGTTTTTTTTTTGACACATACACAGTTTGACTGAAAACACCCCAGGGAAAACAACTGGTTTAAAAAAGAACCACCTTTTCCTCTCTGTTACAAAAACAAAAGAACACATCTCTTAGCCTTTGGCTTTATGAAGTCCTAGGTCAGATGTGGGCAGCCTTAACAAAGAAGGAAAATAGTAGATATTCCAAATGAAAAGCAAGGGTTTCATTGCAGCAAACAGGATGTATTCCACAGGCTGTAACTATGCTCCTTAGAAACACAATAGGGGAAAAAAAATAATCACTCATTATGCTCAAATACTTAAGGCCAGACTTTTCAGTGAGCCCCATTTTAGCAAGGTTCCACAGCTGAAAGCACAGAGGTGCCAAATACCTAAGATTACAGATTATCCAGTGGATATTTCCCAGAGGTGCCATAACAAAAAAAAAAAAACCAATTTACATGTACAATACAATGATGGTGCAAGACAAGAGAACTCTGACACAAAACTGTGATCTAGTATTTAAATGTCTTAATTTTAGGATAATCTGGTAGTCTTTAGAATCGTCATCTCAAAACTTCTTAAAGCTTTCTTCCAAGAGCTTACATATAACATCTTTCATATGGGAAATGTCCTGCCAAGAGCTTTAAACATAGCTTTATCAAATGCCAGTTTGGCTTCCTCCATGTGAGTTTGGATTCTTTAACAAGAGTTTATGAACTTTCATTGGAAAAAAAAATGCATGTATAAGAGTTTGCTGTCCATGTGTGTAATAGGTTATGTAAAATACCAGATAATCCTGCAGTCTAACAAGAACATCTTAAAAAAAGTTATTTGTCTCCATTAGCTTTTATTTGGCCTTTAAATCACAAGTTTCTTTTAAAGCACCATCACATATGCAAAGTCCTGGCAATTGAGTCAGCCTACAGCAGTGCTTACTTAGGGGAAGAATAGGAAATGTGTTTAATTAGCAGCAACTCAGAACACCAAGAACTACTTTATTTGATCAACTGCTGCTGTGGATGATGAAAAAAGTGTTTCTTATAATTCTCGTTGGAGTGCACTCGCTTGCCTCAAGCAAGAAGAAGAACAGAACTACACGGTATCTTTTCCAGCCTCCTTTATAAAGCTCCCATCAGCAGGCAAAAAAAAAAGGGGGGCATTGTATTAATGTAACCTAGATCCTAGGCAGCTTCCAAGAACCCAGCCAGGAATCTTTGTCAGGGTTTCAAAGAGAAGCCGCTGCTGAAATTCTTAAGCATGCAGCACGGTTGTTCAGGACTCCTCCAGTGAACACCATGTGCTTTTCACTCTCTAAGGGTCATTGCCGACAGTATCTATGAGACACTGAAACAGTTTTCACTATCACCACTGGAGGTGATTTCCACCTTTCTGAGATGAGGTTTACTACTCTGAGCAGAAGCAGCAGGTATTTCATGGAGTGCACTAAAGCTCTTCCAAAGAAGCACTGCACAGTCACACGTCCTCCAGTAAGTCATTATATAATTTTTAAACTTTTAAATTTAAAATTTAAGCTTTTAAGTCCTATACTTTTTAAAAATGTGATTTTTGGCTGCTTAATTTTGTTAACTAACTGATTTTGTTACTCAATTAACTAACACCCTCCTTTAACCATTCTTTTTCATACAAATGAGCTAAGACATTTGCCTAGGGCCACAGGGTACTCCAGTTCTCTTTATTAGGTTGCCCATCTTGGCTACTAATTAGTTCTGGGAAGACCTTATAACAGCCTTACAATACTTAAAAGGGCCTTATGAGAAAGATGGGGACAAACTTCTTATCAGGGCCTGCTGCAACAGGACAAGGGTAATGGTTTTAAACTAAAAGAGAGTAGATTTAGACTACATATAAGGAAGACATTTTTTACAGTGAGGGTGGTGAAACCCTGCCACAGGGTGCCCAGAGAGGTGGTGGATGTGCCATCAGTGAAAGTGTTCAAGGTCAGGCTGGACAGGGCTTTGAGCAACCTGGTCTAGTGAACGAAATTACTTTTATAGGTCGTTCCAACACAAACTGTTCTATGATCTCCAGAGGTGACGACTCAAGCAGTGCTGAGAACTGTTCCTTGAAAATTTCCATTCCAAGTCATGCAGTCACAGCTTCAACGACAGCCACCAAGGGGGTGCATGTGCATGTGTGTGTGAAGAAATAAGAAAAGGTACTGCAGTACACAGCACACAGTTCAAGCATCTTTTACAACCCCCTGTTAAGTGGAGACTGTGCTCTAGTGTTCACTGAGATCACACAGGGCTTTCAGGCTGAGTGATGAGAAAGACTATGGTCACTTCAGTGTTTTCCTACAGAGTTCATACCAAAGGCTGCTATTCACTTTTTGTTACGCAGTGATTTTTCCAATTTGTTATTTCTCTGAAACGCTGAGATATTCTGGGGTTCTCCCTGGTAAGCACAAACTTATACTAGAAATTTACCCACACCTTCATTTGTCTTCAGAATTAAGTTTATTCATATTTTACCTGTATAAGCCACTAATAATAATCTAAGTTATTAGTAGCTTATAAAATAGCTTAGAAATACCATATGTGCATAGATATCACCAGTGATAGAGCCAATGAAGCACAAACATGCCAAGCTGACAGGAGCTCAAATCAAGACAGGCTTTTGTCTGTCATTACCTAATTCACTTTTCTACGAATTGCACTACACAATGCATTAAAATCATTTAAATATTTAATGTGTTAACCTGCAGCATGTTACCCCTATGTACACCACTCAATTACCTACTCTTCATCCTACCATTTACAAGCTGTAGCTATTTCCAGACTGCAACAAGTTTCACAACTTGTCAGCAAGGCTATTACCAGAACAAAATGGCTCATAAGGAAAAAGCTACTGTATTTTGTGTGTTGGGAAAAGGGGTGGGAGAGGAAAACATGCTCTGTTAGAGCAACAGGGTCAAAACAACACGCTTTGCAGAGCACTCCCTCCCAAGCTACATACCACACTCTTCAGAGGGGACATCACAAATTACAGAATTCAAGCCAAGCTCAGCAACGAGTGGGAGCAGGCAAGATAATAAATAGTGCAGATGGTTTTGGTCTTCATTCCCATCAAGTAGACACAATGTCTCTGTAGCAGATACAGAGCAAACAGAGGCTCTGGTAACATGACAAACTGAAAAATACCAAGAGCTCTGTGCTTCTGTGGTAGTCTTCGCCCCAGGCAAACACTCCATGGATTTCTAATTACCTGTTCTTCTTGTAGACCTCAAGAAGGCCAATAACTATTGTGAAACTCTAAGTTCTTCAAAACAGACCTTTTCAAACCACACTTAACTAAATTGCCATCTTCTAGCTTGACTTGTATGTGTTAAGACTAGACTCTTGGGGCAAAAAGCCTTATGCTCACAGTTAAATCAGTACTGCGGCTGTGCTGAGTAAGTGCTTTCTAATGTTTTAAGGAAATCTGCAACTGCAAGTAGGCCAACACTGCAGTTTCACCTTCCTTCAGGATAAGCAAGCACAGCCTCCCTCCTCTCCGTGATGGGGACTTCTCACTAAAGGGCAGCCCCATCCTACCACTAACCACCAAGACAAAGCAGGGCAAGAGAAGAGACTCCAGTGATCGAAGCCTTGGGTGACATGGTTTAGTGTGAGGTGTCCCTGCTTATGGCAGGGGGGGTGGAACTAGATGATCTTAAGGTCCTTTCCAACCCTAACTATTCTATGATTCTAATTGGTTCACACTCACTCCCTTTCTCCAGCTTCCCTGCCTTTCCTGAAGGTAAAGATCATGACTACAGATTACAATTCCATACATTTTATAATTATTACATAATTACAACTGCAACTATAATTTCAAAATCAGCTGCAATAATCTGTTTACATTTAAATCACCCTTGTTAAGATCATGCTTTGCCTCTCCAGGACAAGGTGAACCCTACACAGTGTTACCCAGGATTTCAGCAAGCACGGAGGCAAGACACTTCGGCACATGTTGCACAACTGGGGCTGAGCCCAGCTGCAGCCTAAGAGGGTCAGGGCCCCACTCCCTGCAGGACTGCTCCATGTGCGGCTCCGGCTGCCCTAGCCTGCCCAACAGGATGGCACATGCTCCCCACTGCCAGAGTAACAGCCAGGGATACGGGGAAGGGCTTTGGCTCCGAGGAGATCAGCTGTTATTCCAGCTTCCTGTATCTTGCCTTCCATCAAGCTCCTGAACACAAATGGTATCAAACATTTCAATACCCCCATTGTCACCCTTCTATTTCCTACCTTACCGCACCCATTCAGCCATGCAAACTGACTTTTTTTTGTGATAAAAACCTTTCTTGTGATAAATATGCTGCTATCTTATAATACTCTTGATATTCTATTGCATACAGAAAGAAAAAAATTAGCAGGAGGAGCCACACAGTAACTATCTACCTTTATTTTAACAGAGCAAGAAAATAGTTTAATAAATAAGTTCTAGAAAACTGCATCTAAACACACAGAGGCATATTACAAACATTACGGTATTCTCATTCTCTCTCCCTTGTAACGCATACAAACCAAACTTGCCAAGTTCTTTCTCATATTCTAAGCATTAAAGTTCACAAACAGGGCCTCCATCTTTGCAACACTCCAAATCAAAAGAGTATAAAGGAGACTATAAACATATATTTCATTGCATTATTGTTCATAACCGCATTAGCATATATCTCAATCTTAAGAGTGATTACTTCCAGAAATCCCAGGATTCCTGGTCTTCTGGTGTCTAGTGTATATTTGGAGGGAGGAAAAAATCATTCAAAATTTGAGAAAAAAGGATTTTATTTGCTTCATGTCCAGAAAGGAGGGGGAGGGGGAGGAGAATCTTGCTGTTTAATCAATCAAGCCTTGCTTGCACTGTCTTTCTTCTAAACTGAAAATCAAGGACCACAGCTAACAAAAAAGGGAATGGTTTAGATAAGTTTTGTAAGAGCTTGTTCCCATTTCCTGGTAGCTGCCTTCTTTTCTCTAATTCAGAATGCTTTAAGCACTTCTAAGAACAATGTGGCTAATAACATTTTCAGTTTTTCTTTTTAACATTCAAAGATACCGCATTTGCCAACATGACTTGGTTTTTCAAGCCTCTCAAACGTATTCGGTTACTCATCATCAACTAGATATTGAATAGGAAGGAAAAGCCAACACCAATCACTTGGGAGCTCTTTCCTCCCTTACAACAGGAACAAAAGGTGCCAGTAGAGATAACCCACAAAGCACTCCTCTGCGGTCCTGCTGAGACTCCTGTAAGCAAACTCCATCTGTTGCCAAAAGCCAAAACTCTCCACAGTAGAAAACAGAAGACAGATGTCTGTTTGCCAAGAGAAAGACTGAGCTTGCTTTCTTACTCAAACCTAAGCTGTTGAGAAAGCTGACCCAAATAACAACCAAACACAAAAGAATATAGGTAAGCCAGTGAGCAGCAATATTTATCCCACCACTTAAAAGCTGATGAAGGCTGCTCCTTAGGGAGCATTTTGACACTAAAAAGGAAAAAAATTGGGAGCAGCAAGGATATACATTCCACTTGGACATACCACCAGTAAAATAAAATAAAATAAAATAAAATAAAATAAAATAAAATAAAATAAAATAAAATAAAATAAAATAAAATAAAATAAAATAAAGAACAGCCACTGTCACCCGAAGCAATACACTTGAAATCCCTATCATTTTTCCACTATGATTTACATCAGTATGTATTGCTAATAGAAAAATTAAGTGGCCAAACTCTTCAGATAGCATCAGTTTTGCAATTTGTTTCAGGAGACATCTGGTACAGTCCTAATCTCTCAAACACAGCAGCTTAATTAAAAACAAAAAGTATGATCTTAATCAAAATTTGCTTAGACTGCAGCCTGATTCCAGTTAAAGGAATATCCAATCAACTAACTTAACAAATCTACTGGTTGTCAAGATGCTAAATCTCAGATTAAAACAGAGCTGCTTGTTCACATGTAGATTAGGGAAATACAACCTACTGAAGCATTAAGGTGTCCTTTCAGTTCAAAAGTTGTAAGAACTCGGACACAAATACACACTGAAGTGAGCATCTTTGAGGGTTCGGTTTGGGTTTTTTTGTTTTTGTCAAGAAATAACTAGGTACTCTTGCTTCCACAACTGTAATGGTGTAAATGGTTTTGCTCTGAACTTATACTCCGAAAGCAGAGCAGCAGACATCTCTGTGTTTGGAAGGGAAGCGTTAAAAATGAACAAAAGGACATACTTGGACAGGATTACTACGGGCTTATCCACTGTCCCACAATACCAGCCAGGAAAGCCTTACACTGGGGCTAACACTGACATGGAGTGAGAAGGGGAGTGTCATGAGAAAGCCAGAAGCTCCATCAAATTTCACCCTTTCTTTTCTCTGCCTCCCATCCCCTCATCTCCCTTCTCCCAAATCCTACCAAGTACCAGACATGCAGAAGGTGCTGCATTTGAGGAAGGGGAGATGCCCCAGATCAGTTTTATCAGGCAGAACACAGTTGGTGAGGTGCAAACACTGAAACTGTCACACCCCAGAGCAGGCTGGACTGGACATGGAGAGACAGCTGAGTACTCCTAGGGTGGGGAGCCTGAACTACTGAAGAAAAGGAGGAAGAGAAGAGACAAGAGAGGAGGGAGGAAGGGAGGAAAAATAACAATAACAATCGGGCCTTAACCTAAAGAGTGTGCAGACCAGTGGCTCCAACAGGGAAATTAACAAGCAGAACCATGGCAAAGCAATTACTCGGGACTGTCTCTCTCTGCAGGTGTAACTACACTGCCTCCAGATTGCACAGTGACGTAAATCCAACCACATTCAGGAGGACCTCAAACGTTCATATTCTAACGACTCATAGTTCTCAAAGACCAACAATATCTCGTATGCACAATGCTGATTAAAGGACAAGAGGCCAATAAATAAATAAATAAAACCAACCTGACTTAACACACCGTAATTCACAAATGACAAAGTAAAAAACCATGACAGCCCGAAGCCAGAAGCAGCCCTGCCCAACTAAAACACAGTAAGATATAAATACAAACAACTTGCAAAGTCCACCCACATTAATCTGTGCTTCACCCACAGGCAGAAAGGTATTTTTCCTAGTCTCTTAAGTGGCATGTCACCCAGGCTCTCTGGAGACTGCCATCCAATCAGCAGGTTCGCTGTCCAACCTACAGCTGAGAGCAACATTTAATTACCATGCTTAATCGATCTTGTTAACTGTTAGGGTGGACAGCTTTGATCTCTCCTGCTGATAGCTAGTTTATGACTACAAAAGAAACTGGGACTTAGCATAATTGCCAAGTCTTCAATGTGCATTTTTTAATTCCTTCTATTTCTCAAGCTCCCTTTCTGTTTCTGCTACACTAATGCTCCTGCTAACAGGAACCAAAGCACGTCCCCTCATTTATGGTATCATTTATTTGGACATGCAGAAGGTGGAGGGAAGAGAGATGCGGAAAGGGGAATTGCCTCTCCTTCACCCAGAAATACAGAAAAAGATCAGAAATTACCACAGTGAATCTGGCCTCAGCAACATTATCATGTGGCTGATGGCAGCCAGCACTAAAAGCAGAAGAAGGTGCAGAAATCGCTAAGATGTCTGGGATAATCTATTCCCCATCCCCTTGGAAAGCCCCATCTGACTCTCCACTGATTAGAGGCTTGTTTAAATTCCAGCACAGAGGTTTTGAGGAATTTCAGTGGCTTTCCACTGTGTTGCTTTATGTTTGTGAATAGGTTCACCCAAAAAATGCCTCTTCTACATGAGCTTCATACTAGCAGCTTAAGAGAAAAGCCCACAAGACCAAGATTACTAGCTTGCACTTAGCCAAGCTGAGACTGTGCCAATACCAATAGGAAGAGAAACTTCTGAGGACACTGTACCCTAAAATATCTAAGAACCTTCAAAATAGATCCTACTTAAAACCAACTAAATACAAGCAAGCTTAATTCATTAACTACCTCTCCTAAACACCCTTTTCCTCAAGGATCAAGCCAATCATAAGATCTACGGAAATAAATGTTCATAGGTGGTGTATAATGGGTTCTGAAAAACGTACAAAGCAGCCCTACATTTCAGCCAAAGAGTGTCAACTGTTTTCAAAACAGCAAGCTAAACCCTCACCACACTGAATTCAGCTGGAGCTTTGCCACACAGCAGGACAGCGACTTGGCCCACTGTCCCCATGGGAAATCTTTTTCTAACTCGGACTTTCTTCCTGCTTATTTCAAATGAAATCTCCTTTGGACCAGGTTGAATCTCCACAGATAATTAGCCTTGCACCAGCTAAATAAAACAAGAGTTATATCGCTTCTGAGCAGCAACCCGAGTAACTACAACAGGGTAACAGAGAAAATTTCTTCTTTTAATCCAAGGGGAACTTGGCAATGAACTGTTTAACAGGGTTTGAACTTTGCTGTTGAATCTTCGCATTGCACAGCAACAAGAGAGAAGAAAAGTATCATAGCACACAGCCACCTCAAGCATCTGCAGACTATTATAGCTAAACTGTAGCTCCCAAATAGGACTAGCACAGAATTGTTCACCTGAAAGTCAGTCCTTTCTCACCAAAGCTTCCTCATCATGGTTTTGGTGGTTGGTTTGGGGTTTTTGGTTGTGGTGTGTTTTGGGTTTTTTTGAGGGTTTATTTTCTTTCTGTTGGGGGTTGTGTGTTTTGTTTGGGTTTGGGGCTTTTTTATTTTTTTTGCCTAAACTTTTTTCTAAGGAAGGTTTCTTGTTGTTATTACAAGATGACAAATATATTGTACACTCTATCCTTACACCAGAAGCTACTGAAAGCCCAGCAAGTCAGCCAACCCATTCATCTCCTGTCTACTGCTGATACTGTCTTGTATAATGCTCATTTTTTTGGTGGCCAGGGATGGAGGAGGGGTTTCCCTAGGAATAAGCTGAATAAAGCTTCCTGTTCGGCTGAAGCAGGAAATGTGCTCCAGTACTGCCTTGCACACAAAGAGTGGAAAACACTTACTAAACAAAATAGCAGGAGATGAAGTGTAAACTAGATTGTCCTTCCATCATGCAGACAAATAGAAAGCTATACTTCCCATCCCCCCAGCTCTCTTGCATTAATGTACTTAAACTTGGCGGGGATGAAATGCTTGCATATGTATACACGTTCTGCATGGACATCAAATGATTATGCTGTGCCTTTAAAATCAAACACCGAAGGATTTTAAACAACAACAATGCTAATTGGGAGGTAGCATTTCCTCCCTCCCACAGAATCCGTTTCTTCTTGTTAGGATAGGAGGTACAACTGGCCAAACCCCATCCTACTACTGGAGAAACTGAACCATAAGTTGTCATTAGGTTAACCTCCCAGCATTTCTCTCCAAACATCTCTTCAGAAAGACTAAAAACAAATAGCCTAGAAGATGAAGGGACAGGCTTCCAGTCTAACAAACCACCAGGATCCACAGGGAAGAACAGCAATGTTACATTTTGCGTAAGAATCCAAAGATGGTAGAAGACATATTAATGGAAAAAATGTCCTTCTTCACGCCCTATTGAAAACAATGACTGTTTAAAACCTCACAGCACTTCCCAAGAGCTGGCCTTGTAATTCACACAAGTTTTCTTCGCTGCCATCATAGGCCTTTTGATGAGCTGTGATCACTTCAAAGCTGCACTTGTCCTCACTCACCCTGATGTTAGAGAACTGAAAGCGATGAAAACTACATCACCTAATGCTAGGTCACAGCTACAGATGCACACTGCTAGAAGATGGAAGATGAAAAGCTGTTAGGCAAGTTCCATGGTGTAAAACATTACAGCAGCTGGATGCTGGAAACATACAAAAAAACACCATGCAAAACAGAAATGCACATAAGCTTAATGAAAACCTGATGAAAGACTGTTTAAATAAAAGCACTGAACTCATTAATTCTCTAGACATGGCTAGTGCAGTTAAACTAAGGTCACAAGTACTGCATGCTACACTTGAATATTATAAACCATCATGAGCCATTAGTGCCTCCCCCCATTATGAGTTATAAACCAGTCATTGGCCCCACAGGAATGTGTCTCATCATATTTTCATGTCTCTTCTTATGGCACAACACCCTGCTTGTCATGCAAAGTCGAAATACATGTTAGAAAGCGTTTTACTAAATGGTCTTAAAAATACCCTTGTATTGAAATAGAGTCGGGTACAAGTTTCTCAGTTGGGGGACATACAAGAGTAAGAGAAACTTCTCCACCACCCTAAATGCAAAGTTTAAGATAACCGAACCAGAGGGTGCTGAACTGTTCCAGTGAACCCCAAAATCAGCACCAAACCTTCAAAAAACCAACCATGGCTAAGATCACAAAGCTGAGAGCTACCTTCAGTACCCTGAAGCTGACATTAAAGCTGAATTAAACTTAATGAGTGCATGTAGCACACTAATACAAGACCCTTGGAAAGCAGGCCTCCTAGTCAAAGGGCATGGCAGAAGTCCAGCCACTCTTGATAGATGAGGAAGGTTCCCCTAGTATAGGTTGCAAAGACACAGCACCTACTGCAACACAGCACATCATTAACCAGTTTGCTACATCAGAAAGTTCTTTCATATGTGGTGCAACAAATGGATGTACTTGAACTAATACATTTGCTACAGGATACCAAAGAGGATATAACACAATAGAAACAGCAGAGATCATTGAAGACACATTCACCTATGAGTAACCCAATATGTGTATCTGGGAGCATATGGATCCTACATACACACAAGGACCCAGCCGTACAGCCAGACAAGCAAGCACAGTCCCTGACCGTGAAGAATGACTAACTGAAGACAAGGAGCTTTGTTCTGCCTGCTTTCCCTCCTTCACACCCCTACCCCTGCTCAGCAAGGAACAAACACTAACAGACCCCTGTTATCTGAAGGATACTACATGGAAACATTACTTTGCAACAGAATGATGATAGTACACAAATAAAAACCCCTCACAATTTCAAAGTTTATACTTTCCCAAGCACCAGGGACATATGTAGCATAGCTTATACTGGATGCCATTCTGCAGCTACTTTCCAAGAAGTGTTTGTAATCCAGATCTGAAGTTCATTAGTCTTCTTCTGGTCCTTCCCATATAAGCTCATGCTGGGATCACAAAAGTCATCCTGGGATCTCCAGTTCCAAGAAGACATTGTCTGGGCCTCACAAAGAGAATAAAAGCCATTTATTCAAGTAGAAATTACCCATGATTTGAAAAGCAGGTGTACACTGTCCTATCCCCTCCTCCTGAAAGCCAGAGCAAAATACTTAAGTCATCTGATACAACATCATGTTACCACAAGTGATACAGTAGCTTCCAATATTTTCCCCACAAAAAAAGGTTTATGAGCAATAAGAATCTAGTAAATGTGAAAGCAATTAAATTTGCTTACAATCCTTGATGTTCTTATAGTCCCATAACAGCAAAGAGCTTTCTCCATGAAGCTTCCATATCTTCAAAAATGGGAAGGAAAAATCCCCCTTGTCACTGTCTCCGACAAAGCCAGCATTATTAAACCATTCTCTCTGTTTTGCAGATATTTCTCTTTAATGCCAGGAACAGGGTTAATCTTGCAGATGAGCCTTGACAGCTTGGTTATAGAGACATTCATGATGCTAACTACAACCGATCATCCCACCTGACCTTGTTGGCCAGATTACAATACCCAGAAAGCATATAAGAAAGAATTGACATCTCTTTATGTGCAACTTCACATCAGCGTGCTTAGCCTACACATCAATTCCCAATTCCTTGCGACCCACAGGCAAATAAAGAACTCTGCCTTTACAAAAAAAAAATAAAAAAATAAAAAGACGTATTTCATACAATTGAAGAAATATTTAAAAGAAATCATTAATTCCCTTGACTTTAATAAATGAGATCATTAGAAAGTAACTATTAGCAGCAGCGATGCAGCTGGTAAGTAGCAAAATTAAACCCGACAGCAGAGGTGCCACTTACCAAATAATTTAAAACCAAATGGAGAAGGCCAAACGTAAGAGCAGCATCCAGTTTTGGGAATCGAAATGACAAGAGCAAAGATTAAAAAGCAGTAAGAGCAATTAAAAGCAATAAGAGGCTTATTGCTCAAAGAACTGAGCTATCACTTAAGAAGTAGCAAACATCTAACTTGTGCAAAACAATGACCAAGAGCAAATACAGTAACTGTCTGACACATGTAAAATTCCACGGTTTGCAGTTTAGCAGTAGCCTTATTTTACTCTTCCCTCTAGATGTATTGCATCACCATATTAGTAGTAATTAGCTTCCTATTTAAAATGAGATAAATAAAGACTTCTTCCTATCAGGGCATCAATGTAATATAGCACCATACTGCAGGTATCCCCAGTGATAAAACATTCTCACTTCAAGTCTGACTGCAATATGCCATGCCAAACTACCACAACTATACTGGCAGAAGAGGATAAACCTGTTTTGGTGAGGAAGAAAAGCTCCTTAAGTTTATCAAGCAGTTACAAACTGGTTATCTCAAAACTTTAGCCTAATGCTTACAAACTACAGAAATCACCCATGGGTGAGGGTGATGAAGGCTTTCTCCTTTGGAGGAATCATACACTGAAGTATTCCATGAGGAATAGCTCTGCAATGAACTACAGAACACTACTGGTGGTATCTGAGCAGCAATCCTATTTAAAATCAGCTTATACCTTACACAGCTGTCCCAGAAGTTGCAACATAGTTCTTTGGATGCCTGAATGTTTCCAACACATTAAGATAGCTAGGCTGATGTCGAAAGCCTTCTTTCACTTGGTCTGCAGGGAGCTAGGACACACACTAATAACATTCCATGGAGCAGATTTCTACGGGATCCTTTCTCCAAAGCTGAATCAAGCTCAGAAAAAAACTTCCCATAACTCTATGTAGCTGTACAGTTAGTCGCTTCTGAAGGGCACTTTGCAGGCTCAGAAAGAAACTGAACAAGCACTTCCCCATACTGCCACTACTTAGGAGTCCTAAGCTGAATCTGTATCTGGCTACTTGTGCTCTGCATGAAGTTGAAAATACAAACTTGGGGTCACTTCTGCACACAGAATAGGATCTCGGGGGAGTCCAGAGATATAAAACTATCTGCAAAGTACCTCCAGGTTTCTATTTACTGAGGTTTTCCCATGCACATACAAAAGAATTAATCAGGCATATGGGCTGACCTGCCAGAAGCGCGGCTGAGCCGAAGTCTAGCGTAAACGCGGTATAAACATACAAACAAACCCACCCAAGCCCTGCCTCAGGATCACCGCGCTATCTCCCGGCTAAAGCCTCCCCGCGCCGGCACTACCGGCAATATCGGCCGCCGGCTGCCCCCGCCGCAGACACCCTCCCCACGGTGGACTGGCGCTCTGCTAGACAGCGGCACCGGGAAAACACCCGCACCACCGGCCCCGCACGCTGACACCTCCCCGCCCGGGCGGCAGCCAGCGCCGCAGCCGCCGGGACGAAGCCCGGGGCCGGGGTTACTGGAAGGGGAATAGGTCGTGCCGCAGCCGGCGAGGAGACGCAGCGGGGCCAGCCACCACCACCTGAACAAGGGACGGGCGAGAGGAGGATGCTTAAGTTTCCCTCTTTTTTGTCTTCTTTAAGAAGATGAATAAATGAATAACGCAAAGCCCGCCGAGCACATACCCCAGCCGATCCCCCCGCCACCCGGCCCGGTGAAGGGGAAGGGTTTCACTCACGGATCTTGACTTTGCGGTGGTCGAGGCGGGCAAGGAGCGTTTCCAGTGCGCCGAGGCGGCGCTGGAGCCGGGCGTTGCGGTGGCAGAGGGAGTCCGCCTCGCTGAGGATCCCGCCGAAGATGTCTCCGGCGCAGCGGGAGAGGTCGGATAGCTGCATGAGCAGCGACACCAACGCGTACGAGCTGACTTGCTCCAGCGCCCCGAAGAGCGGCACCGCGACCCGGCGGCGCCCGCCGCCCCCCTCAGCCGCCCCGGCGGGGTCCCCCGGCGCCGGACCGCCCCGCTCCGCGCCATCCCCGCCGGCCTCCTCCAACCTGCACAGCTTCAGCGGCTCCAGGGTCCGCAGGGGGAACGGCATCGCGGCGGGGGAAGGCGGGCAGAGTAGGGAACGGCGGGGAGGGGGGAGAAGCTAGGCGTCCCCGCCGCGAAAAGTCTTCATCCGCGCAGCGGCCGCGGTGACAAAAGTTCAGAGAAAGCAGAGAGAGAAAGAGGGAGGGAGAACAACAACAAATGAATCGGGGCAGGAGGGCGGCCGGGCTACGAGCTCCGGGACTGGGCAAGAACCGCCGCTGCTGCCACCGCCTCGGCGGAGCCCCGCTCGGCGCCCATGTGCGGGAGCGGCCCCGGGGGCGGGAGCGGCCCCGAGAGGCGGGAGGAGAGGGAGGGAGGGAGCGAGCGGAGCGAGGAAAGCGGCGCTGCCCTGCGGCCGGGAGACAGGAAAGAGCCCGTGTTTCTCTCCCTGAAGTGCAGACTGAGCGGGAGGAAGCGTGGGAAGGGGGGCTGAAGCGGCCTGGATGCAGCCACAAAGGAGGAAAGCCAGCCAGAGAGAGGGGGAGGAGAAAGAAGAGAGAAGCCCGGAACAGCCCCACCTGGGGAACCCCTCGCCGTTGCAGGCACTTTTCTGAGCGCACCAAACTCACAACCCGGAAAGCGAGAGCTGGAAAGAGAGGAGGAGAGAGGGAAGAAGGGAAAAAAAACTCTCCGCGAACCTGGGAGAAGAGGCCGCCGCCTACCTGTGGCTCCCCGAACTGGAGCCTCTGCCAGAGCCTCACCCTGCCGGCTCCGCCGCCCCCCGGCGAATACCAGCCCCCTCCGGCCCCGCTGCCTCCCTCTGGCCGGAGAGAGGAGCCGAGAAAGAGATGGTGCAGGTCGTCGCTGTCCCGTCCTCCCTCTCCCCCCCCCCCC
>NDXB01018693.1:0-50132 GCA_002631895.1 Agapornis roseicollis | reverse complement strand
ACTTCACTCGCCAGCTCCTTCAGGACCCGCGGATGGATTTCATCAGGTCCCATGGACTTGTGCTTGTTCAGGTTCTTAAGATGGTCTCGAACCAGATCCTCTCCATTGAGTGTCAGCATGAAACAGGTACAGAGGGGGAACAAACTAAGTTAAAGTTATGTCAAGAAGATTCTTTCTGTGTTGGGCTTTATAGTTCATCCTGCAAATTTGTCCAAGCAGTTCTCTCACTACAGCAAGGGGGAAAGGTATTTTTGTGACAGACCTGCAGTAAACATTTCTGTTAGCACCTTCACTGGTCTTTGAAGGCAAAGTCTGCATTTACTGTTTAGCTGGCAAGTCACTTGAGTTTGTACTGCCCTGTCATGGTGAAATCCTCCAGAGTTGCCAGTTGATTCCCCGTATTCATCCTTGTCTGATTCTGCCAGCACGTACCTGAACCGTGCATGTTCTCAAACGTGTGATGGCACTGGCCTAAAAATGGACATATACTGTTGCTGTAACCTCCCTAGGTCTTGAGATGAGGTACCATTGGTATCTTTGTGTTACTTTTGAGATTGCTGAACCTATGAAACAAGACAGAAATGCACTTGTTGCTGCTGTAATTCCTGTTAGCAGGGTCAGGGTTGTGAGTAAAACAGCTTGCCAGATCAATTCCTGTCGTGTTTTCCCTCCCTCAGTCTGATGTTTTTCTATCTTGTAGCTAGATACAAACTGTATGCAAAATGTGCTCAGTATTTTGTTCTACTTAGGGGACAGTCCTCAATCTGAAGTTCTTTGTCCAAAGCTCAGAGAGATGTGGGATGTGGTAACACAGCATGTACCATGAATGTGGGACCCCAAATGTTGTTCTGAATGTACTTTAGATTTTGAGGTAATCCTGTAGCAGTGACTTGTGTCTTACTGAGAGTTCAGTACTGAGTATGGACCAAGCTGCATGAAGGGTCACAACAGGGCCTCCTGTTTCATCAAGGAATGCATCAAGAACAGGACACTGCATTCCAGCCTTCACAGCCTTTGGAAGGCCTTTGCAGAACATACAAACTTCGAATTTGTCTTGCAACAGTGGGGAAGTGTTACGTGCTCTTTCCAGAGTAACCATTTTATGGCTTCATTAAGATGAAGGACTGTAAGCAGGATCTCAGGAGTCCTAGCAGGGCAGGGCTGCATGGTGTTTTACAGCAAGGCAGGCAATCAGGTAAGATTGGCCTGTTGGTGTCTGGTTGGCATGCGTAGCCTCTGATGCAGTGTTGTGGGGTTGTGATGTTTGTATCAAGACTCTTTGCCAAGAGAGTGAAAGGTAAGCTTGGTTGTAGTGGCTCCTTTTGTTCTGGTCAGTGCTTGGCAATGAATTGGCAGTCACTTGGTTGGATGTCTCTTATGATTGCCTTGTTGTGTTTGCATCTGTAAGGAACCAGCTAATCCATGTCAATGGCAAGGAACGCAATGACGTGTGATGTTCAAAATGTATCCCAAATTAAAGTTCCTTGGGGCTGTCCTAAAACTGCTCTGAGTGCTCTGTGAGGCAGGAGGACTGCTCTCAGCAGAGGGAGGGCAGGAAACAATAACTTCCTTTCTCCTTTACTGGTAAGGAGATGCCAGGAACTTCAGGATGAGCAGAGTGTAAGTGAAGCTGTACCTTACTAAATGTGAAGTTCTATTTTGCTGGGGTACCGTATGACAAATCAGTTTCTGTTTGGTTTTGTAATTACCCCAATGGATTAGAAGAATTGCTTCTGATTTCCCTCAAGTCATTGTTTTTTGCCTGTTAGTGATTCCTTATTTAAGTGTGATAACTCCCATAGGAGCCATGGCTGTCTCAGCTGAAGAGCCAGTGCTGTGGAAGATGCACTTGCTTCCAACCAGTTTTTTCTGTGTTTGATTATCTTTAAGTGACACCGTATTACATGCACATTTCTGCTTTTCTTCTTGGACATCTGAGGCTAGGAAATAAATCTTCTAGAGGGGATGTTCTACTTTAATGTAGGACATGAAGTAAAATAGGGCTGATTAATTATTTTAATACCCTGTAGTTCCTCTTTGGCATGACAGAACCTAAAGAAAGACATAACATTGAGGTGTTGATAAAAAACTGGTTCAGTCCACGCGGGGCAGGGATTTATTGTGTGTTTTGGGACTTGATGTAACCGTCCAGGTTTGAGTTTTTTCCACTGGGGTCTGTTCCTGGCCAAAAGACAAATCACTTCTTAGTAGGATGCTATTTCTGGTGGGGTTGTGGGTTTTCTTTTTGCCTTGTGGATTAACCCCAATTTTTCCTTGGTTCTTCAATGAAGTGTGCTGATTTGAGGAAGTGCTCTCTCCCAGTCTGTTGGATACCAGACATTTAAGTAGAAGGGGCCTTTGTGTTTCAGTTAGTCCTTCGTCACACTGCCTGAACATGAAAGGCATATTTGCTGGATAGTGAGTAGCTTTCCTGCCTTAGGATGTACGTGCTTTTTGATATTCTTTATTGCTTTTCTTCTGCTTTGTGCTCTCTCAAGTTACCTTTTCTGTGTCTTTTTCAACTTTCATTTCGCTTGTGTACCGCCCAGTATACCCAGGCTGATGGAACTGATTTCCAGTTCACAATGTTCCTTTTATCAACACTAATATATCTCTGGAAGATCAGAGAAATATGTTTTTAATTCCATGTCCATCATAAGTTGACTGAGAATCTGTTGTCCTTCTGTCTTAATGCTTTCTTGTATTACTTTAGGAAAGATCTTCGGAGGGCAGGATCTTACAAAAGCAAGTCAATGCTTAAACAAGGAGATTTGCCCCAAGGGCAGTTTATGGCCTAGAAGCACAGCCCTGATTTTATTTCAGGTGTCACAGTTTGTGACTGTTCACGAATGTGAAGAGGACACGTGCTGAGCTTTAAGACACTCCTGAGTGCTCACCATTCCTGGGTGCCTGGGCAGGTAGACGTCTGCTGCACATCTTGGACTTGATCCTACAGTCGTTGCTTACCTGAGAACTGTCTTTAATACAGCATTGAAAAAAAACCCTTGAAAATTTGTCAAACGAGAGCATACTGTATGGTGCAGTGAGCAGAATCTTTGCCATTGTGCTTGTTAGGAGCAAGGGGGGATTTATCTGGCAGTCCATGCCCGGTTGATGAAAATTCAAGGACCTCTAACCTCTGTGGTCATTAGTAGACAGGAGCTGTTTAGAATTGCACTTTGCATCAGTCCTTGTGCTCTGTTATCTGACCTTTTTGTCTGTGCTGTGGACTCCACTTCTTACTCTCCAAGAGAGCCTTTGGGATTTCCCCTCAGATTGTTATTTTAAACTGTGTTGATGTTCTATTGCTTCTTACCTTTTTTTTTCCTCCGTTTTTTTGTTTCTAGTTTCATGTCTGCAGTGAAATCCATGCATTGTCTTGTGGACGCAGGCATTTGGTGGTCTAAAATGAAATAAACACCCCATTATATAATTTATAAATAGAAAGCGTTTTCCTCAGAAGTCCTCCACTTCCCTGTGCTTCCTGCACAACTGAAAACAAAGTCTCTTTTAGTTACGAGATGATTTCAAACTCCTTTGTTAGCCAAACATATTATTTAGTTCAGGTACTTGAAAGAGAATTGATTCCTGTTTCAAGAACGTGCATGTGAAGTTTAGGCCTTCAGCTACTTAATGAGAGCCAAGTTAGAGACCAGGCTTGTGGATTGTTTTTATTGGAAGCACCACCAAAGTGAACTGTAGAAATCTGGCCAGGCACCATTAGAATTGTTAAATAGTTTTGTTGCCAGAAGAACACAATCCAGTATTATAGAGAGAGAGAGTTTAAGGTGCTGTAGGCTTTATATACAGGGTGTGTTGTTCCAGATGATGATTGAATATTTCTTACCTGTTTCTTCTCTTGCACTGTGAGATCCTGGGTATGAAAAACTGATTTTAGTAGAAATGATCCACTGAGCCTTATTAATTTGATAAATAGGGCAAATGTGCTTGTTAAGGACTCCCTTTCTTTGCATTGAAAGCAGTGCAGATAATGCACCATAGGGACAGATCCTCTCAGAGACAGGAATTCTGTGTGTTTGAGAGAGGCAGATTTCAAACTGACAGGACATGCTAAAAACTCCTGTTGGCATTTTTCTACCCAAGACAAGACAGGGCAGGCCAAGAACAGAAGTATTTCAAGACCACTTTTCTTACAGTCATAAATAATACATTTTAAAGCATGTTCAGCCTGTATTTACTGGTGGTTTCTCTTAAACTCCCTTGAATGGAGTAGCTTTTGCTTTTTTGCTGATTTTGAAGTATGAGGTGATTATTTTCTAGTTAGGATTTTGGTATTTACTGATGCTAAGATTAACCACCTTTCAAAGTCTGCTTACAAGAACTTTGGAGGTTTAAGGAGCTGTATAATAGCTAAGTGTTATAGGTTCCATTTCTGTTCCAAGATACTTAGTTAGAGTTGCTGGCATGGCCCACATGTTTATGCAAGTGCTGTTACTCTGAGCAAACCCTCTTCTTCTCTTTCTTTCGTCCTCTCCCTTCCTTCAGTATGTATCGTCTTTGCTTTGCCCAGGGACATATCCCCTGGGATCGGGCTGTCAGGGACTGCTTGGGCACAAACACACCTCTGTGCCCAAGCATTTGGTGCCAATTTCTACATCAGGTTCAGGAGCCAAGTACAAATCGCTCCTTGAAGCCCCAGTAGGCACCTCTATAAACAGTGTTTGTGTTAGAAGCTTCACAGGATCCTCAGCTGCAGTATGTCTACCACATAGCTTTATAGCTGCTTACAAGTTTTGGTGTCAAACTGCTATCATCTAGTTTAACATTCAGTGTGTGACTCATGGCAGCTCGACCCGCACCACGCTGGTGATGTTGCGGTTTTGTTTAGACTTAATATGGTGCAGTTACACCAGTTAAATCCTGATTATTAATGCTAAAAGATAGAGGAAACTTTCCAGGGGGTATTCTGGGCACACTTATCTGTTGGTTGCAAGCATATAGAATCACAGAATAGTTAGGGTTGGAAAGGACGTTAAGAGCATCCAGTTCCAACCCCCCTGCCATAAGCAGGGACACCTCACACTAAACCGTGCCACGGTATTGTAAATGTTATGTGTAAAAAATACTGATAGTGGTCAGCAAGTGGTTTGGATGTGGATGTTGTGAGCATGGGCAAAGTGGTGGCGCTTGGGGATAGCAGCCACTGCTTGCATGCGGTATCACCACCTAGTCTATTACTAGAGCTTTACTAAACCTCATGTGATAGGAAGTGGTGAGCGCTTGTGTTGCTGCCCAGCACAATGCAGTACCACGGTAAGGATAACCTGGGAGGGTGAAAAGTTGTGCTACAGCAGAGCGTGGGACAGCGTGATGGCTTCTCCATGGGTGTATGCCATGGCGGTGGTGGGTGCTGGCATGGGCAGAAGGTTGGTGTAGCTGGGCCAGGGAGTGTGGAGGCCCAGTGCTCTGGGTGCATGAGCCAGCAGGAGGTCAGGAATGGGAACGGGAATGAGCTGTGGCTGTTTGTTTCTGCTGTGCTCAGGGAAACAGCCCTCTGCTTATATTGCGTACAAGTTAACAGGGTCACACTAGGGAATATACCTGACTTGGATGACCTGGTTCTCCTCTCGGAGTAAGCACTCCTTCCTGGCCCAAATACTGGGTAGCTGCGGACACCAAAGGGACCAACTACATTCAGTGCTGTTGGTGCACACTGTTTGGTGGCACATGGCAGAAGCTGGATAGGAACAATGAGCAAAGTGTTCTTGTTGCTTTCCCTGATGGTTCTGTCTCTGAGCTGTGTGGTAGCGTTCCTTCTTTTCCAGCAGCCCTGAGTGTTGAGAGAGGTTGAAGGTAAAGTTTAGAGAAGTGCCTGAGTTCAAAAGCTGGCTTAGTAATGATGAAACTATTAGGAAGACCCTCAGTCTACTGCACACAGGTATTTACATATCTGTTTGGTTTGAAGGAATATACATTTGCTCAAGAGCTGGCACAGTGTGTTTTGGTCACAAACACTTCCTGTGAAAAATGCTTTTAGTGAAGTACAACAAAACCCAGTTGCAGAGGTAAAGGTCTGCACCCTGCCATGGGGGGCATGAGAGCACAAGACCAGTCACTTTCCTGCAAGCCTTGAATTAGGTTTTCATTTTAAATCTTCTTTATGTTCTCATCATTTTTACATGAGACCTCATAATTATCCACAAGGATGTGTTCAGCGCAGGCTGTTTCCCCTCTCATTTCAAGTGTCAAACAATTACTGGGAAATCATGTGGAGTCATCTGATTCACAGATGACTTTTGAAAGAGTGAAAAGATATTTCCTGCTACTTAATCCTGTGAAACTTTCAGAGTTACACTTGTAACATAATATAGGAAATATAAAAGGTCAGTGTGTCCCTTTTTTATGAAGTGGGACAGAAATAACTTCTTTGGAGTGTTCAGTGCCACAATAGAGCTGAGCTGTACAAAACTGTGCAGAGAGCGTCTCTTCAGCCTCTCATGACTGAGATGAAGTCCCCTCTGATTCTTGTTAGAGAGATGTCCACTGTCAAATGTCCTGCTGGACTTGAATATTTGAATTGTGCCTGGCCTGTTTTGCTCTTCAGAAGCCACATCCTCGTCACATCCCATGGGAGGATGTCTGGAAGCTGGAGAAACACTCCCATATTTTATTAATGCAGTATTTGACAGCTGTTAAGTACTGAAACTAGAGATTGGTGCCCGCTTGACTAAAAGGTATATACCTGATACTGGTCACGGAGAACCCCATTAACCTTTAGGCTATATATATTGTATTAGCAAACTGACGTGTAGGCTGGGCAAGTGGAAACGGGCTGCAGTTAAGCTTTCACACAAAGCTGGTTGATTATTTTGCTTACACAAATGGCCTTTTGCTATTGTGTGTGGGATGTATCCAACTAAACCAATCCAGGTTGCTACTTGTGGGTTCTTCTTGGGGAGGATGAACGGTCACCTCTGCATTCTCACTGCTGAACTAAATTGTAGACATGTGCAATCACCTTGCTCTTGGTGAGGAGTAGCTGTAGCAAACCAGTACACTTCTTACACTTGCTCCTGTACCACCCAGCCCACACTCCTACTCTCTTCCCATTAATTAGTAGGAGTAAATAATGCTCTTGGGATGGATTCCTCGTTGAGCATCTGTGCAGTAACTGATAGAAGATACTTTCCAGGGGGTATTCAAGACACAGTTCTCTATCTGCTAGTTGAAAGAATATTCATTGAAAGAGCAAAATGTGTTAAAGTGAATTTGAGCACTTACAGGAAACTGAAGCAACTGTTGTATTTCATGACAGCATTGCCTGCCTGCAGTGAACTGCATGATGTGATGCTGCCAGTATTTCTTGTCTGTGTGGTATTTTAGCTGTACTTCAGAGACATTGGTGTGGGGGGGGTGCTAATGAATGAGCTGTGATGTTATTTATCTTTATCAAAAGACACTCAACAGGAAACCCTATTGTGCTTATGTGGTTTTATATAAAGTAAATTAATCAGACTCAGTAAGCCAGCTTTTCATGTGATTGCTGCAATAGTATAACCAAATGTTTGATAGGGTTTCTCTGGTGAAATCTTCTGTTTATTGTGAAAGTGTTTTGTTCAGTTTGGGGTTTTTTTAATGAAGATGGATTTATAGACTTCTGTGGTCTATTGAGTTAGTTATCTGATGTTACTTGTACTTTTCTCTTTCAGGAAATCCATGACTTATTTAAAGATTATGAAATCAAGTATTGTTACGTGGACAGAAATAAAAGAACAGGTAAGAATTTACCATCTTCCAGTGTCATACATTTGAGTTCTGTGGTGAAACTAGGGAGGAACATCATCTGCCATGTATAAAATCATTCATTGACTTCTCTGCCATCACATAGATTGATTGTCCCTCAGTGCCCTTCTTGGCTGCATAGTTTGTCACCTTCTACGGAAACCTGTGGAAACTTGGAAACTCCACTGATGTCAGCCAGAAGTAGGTAGGGCCACTGTGGTGTATGTCAGCGTATTCCCTTAGTGAGCATCTCTTTGGGACAAAGCTAACCTCAGCTGTCTGATTTCCTGGGCCTCTCTTAGGGCAAAGCACATGTGCCTGTGACTTGATCAGAGGAAAATGTACCTAGCTCCTGAATGCATTTGTGCCAGGTAATAAAAGCCATAAGCCATTATTTCCTTCTTTGAAGGAAATGTCCTACATTAATTCCTGAATTATTGACGTCTGAGTCTCCATTGATAAATGAAGTCTCTAAATAGGAGATTCATGGAGTTTTAGTGCCTGTGAGGTACACAAATGGACAAATGTTTCTTCTAAATTCTCCTGAGGCTTCACTTGATTCCACAAACTAATGGAAGATAACTGATAAACTTGGGGAAGTAGCTCTGAATGACCTCAAACACTGGGGAAAAGACCCAATGAAGACTTTGTCTTCTATCCATGTCTTTTATGTAACTATACTTAGAACACCAAACAGTATCCTGTTAGAGAAGTACGTGATGCTGTGTCAAGATAGCGGAGAGCAAAACAATATAAATCAGAAGAGCCATTTTATTTTATTTGAGAAGCACATTGCCAGTTTCCACGCCATGTCTTATTGAGCTCAGCGTCTTTGGTTAGGAGAAGTTGTAAAACGCTCTAGGAAGGTATTGACCACGCTGCAGGAATCATCTGGCTGCCTGCAGGACCTGCATGGAACAGAGATACAGTGAGGTTTGGGGCTCACCTTTGCCCATGAGTGTGGGCACCTTTTGGGTCTCTGTAGGGTGAGGAGAGGGTACAGATATTACGGGATTTGTGGAAGTCCCTTTATCCACAGCTGCCTGCTCCTTCCAGCTACTTGTGGATTCATCACATGTTCTAGAGGTGATGACTCTTGGGTGCTACCTGTGTCCATCGATCCAGTCACCTGACTGTGGTGTACTTATGTTGCGTGGTGTAACTGTGCCTTTGACTACAGCTGTGGGCAACTCCTTGAAGGTCTGTGGTCATGAAGAGGGTACAGACATGGTGAGTGCTGTGGAGGTCCCTTTCCCCATGGCTGTGGCTACCTCTGAGCTTCCTGCTGGAGCTGGAAGGGAGACATGTACAACGGGTAGATTGATACTCAATAGTGGATGAGCATGGGCATCTTATGCCTGTAGGAAGACGCTGAAACTACAGAATGGGTGTTAAAGAGGTCCCTTTCTCCTTGGGTACAGGTACCATCTGGCTGCATGAGAGCCCTGGCTCTGGAAGACTTACATCGGTGGCTGTAGCTCTTGCTTTGCTGTGGGCACCTTCTCTCAGGCTGTTGTAGGAGGACATGTGAAATGCTGTGGGTGCTGTGGAACTCCCATTGTCCATGGCTACGGGCACCTTCTGGCTGCCAGTGTTGCCTGGATGGGGAACAGATACTTTAGGTGATGGGCCTGTCCTTTGGCCATGAGCATTGGCACCTCTTCCTGTGTGTAGGATGAGGAAGGGGCAGGGGTAGGTGGGTGTTTTGGAGCCTCTGAGTCTTTGCTGTCTCGTCTCCTCCTGTGCCAGTGTGGGCTGCTGCAGCTTTTCATAGGGGTCCGTTGGGGAGGTTGTTGCTAGGTCGTTTGTAATGTGGTCAGGATATGTTGGAGTTGATGCTGCCATTCGATCACGAGTGCTGCTGCCAGGATCCCTCTGGGGACTTCCAGTGGGAGAGGAATTTCAGTTTTCCTTTGTACATCCTTTTGTGAAGCTCCTTGCAAACCCAGGTTGGGGTAGATGCTAGGACTCCTTACCTGTGCTACAGGGCACTGAGATCTGCCTGGCAGAATGTTGGGTTGGGATAGTCCAGGACCCATGGTCTGGTTGCATCCCTGTCCTGGAGCCTGTGTGGAGTTTTCTGTTGCAGCTGAGGAGGACAAATGAGGCTGCATTGCTGTGGGCAGCAGCGCTGTTGCTGTGGCCTTCCCCTGCATGGCCTCTGCTCTCAGCCCTCCCTCTGGTGCCTTCGGTGCTGCCAGTCTGGTCTGGTACATCCCATTTTGTACCTGTTTGGGGCCTATGATGAACATTCTGTTGCCTGTTGCATGGCCATGAGAAGAGTAGGAGTGGTGCTAGGGTGTCCTTTGGTGTCCAGATCCTCGTCTACCCAACTGTTCTTTTCAGGCTCCTGTGGACCAGAATAGTTCCAGATATGTTGCTGTAGTAGCACTGCTGATGCCAGTGTCGTTGTGGACCTTCTCCCTGGGAGCAGGACTCCGACAGGGTATGGCCAGTGCGGGTGTTGTGGAGCTGCGGGTGACAGTGTCTGTGGGCACCTTTGGGCTTTTCCTGGGACCTGGGTATGGAACAGATCCAGTGGGTGCTGTAGGTCCCGTGTGCTAAAGGGCCGTGGTGAGCATCTGGCTGTGTGTAGGCTGAAGATGGGGCTCAGGTGCTGTGGGTCTGCACTGGTGCAGCTTTTTTATAGGGGTCTGGGCTGACTGTGTCACAAACCCCATTGTGACATGGAGCATTATGAGCTGTGGGTTGGCTGTGACGGTGCCATGACATCACGAGTGCTGCTGCCGGGATCTGTTTTGGGGGCTTCCAATGGGAGAGGATTTTATAGTTTTCCTTTGTACATTCCTTTTGGAAGCTCCTTGCAACCCTGGATGGGGTAGAAACTGTTGGGTTGGGAGCATCCAGTGCAGTGGTCTGCTTGTATCTCTGTCCTGGAGCCTGTGTGGAGTTTTGTGTTGCAGCTGAGAAGGACAAATGAGGCTGCATTGCTGTGGCGACCCGCAATGCCTTGGCCTTCTCCTCCATCCTTATGTAAATTGACACATCTTAATCATACATAATGTTACATTAGCACTGANAGAAGGACAAATGAGGCTGCATTGCTGTGGCGACCCGCAATGCCTTGGCCTTCTCCTCCATCCTTATGTAAATTGACACATCTTAATCATACATAATGTTACATTAGCACTGAAATAAAAATTTGCTGTTTGAGTCTGTTCAGAGGAGGCCATGGAGCTGCTGCGAGGGCTGGAGCAGCTCTGCTCTGGAGCCAGGCTGAGAGAGCTGGGCTGGGGCAGCCTGGGGGGAGATGGCTCCTGAAGGGGAGACCTGAGAGCAGCTCCAGGGCCTAAAGGGGCTGCAGGGAACCTGGAGAGAAAGGGGCTTGGGACAAGGGCCTGTAGGGCCAGGCCAAGGGCAATGGCTTGAACCTGCCCCAACAGGGGAGCCTGAGCTGAGCTCTGAGGCAGAAGCTGTTCCCTGTGAGGGTGCTGAGGCGCTGGCCCAGGGTGATGGCCCAGAGAAGCTGTGGCTGCCCCATTGCTGGCAGTGCTCAAGGCCAGGTTGGACACAGGGGCTTGGAGCAAGCTGCTCCAGTGGAAGGGGTCCCTGCCCGTGGCAGGGTTCGGAGGTTGATAAACTTTAAGTTCCCTTCCAACCAGTCTTGCATTCTGTGAAATCCTTTAAAAGAATTGCTGGGTTTGGGTGAGGAAATGTTGTACCTCTGGAATTTGTGGGAAGAAGAGCTCAGTAAAGTCTAAAGAAATTGAAAAGCAGCAAGTCGCCCTTGCTGATGTTTTTGGATGTTTTTGGATGTTTTTGGATGTTTTCTTTAATACCTTTGCCATAGAAGACTTGTTCCGTTGGCCCAGCCTTCCTGTACAAGTGCCTGGCTCTGCTGATCCTCTTTCTTTTTGAACTGCAAGATGTGCGTTTGTCTTTCTGCGAACTAAAGCCTAGTTTTTCCATGACTTCCTTGTGCTTTGCACATCTGTTTGTCAGTAGAAGGTAACACCTGAATTATCTTCCAGCTGCTTGGTTCTGCACAGAGTATTACACCCTCTCATTCAACTGGTGTCAGGCAGGACATGCAATGGGAGCGCAGGAGTTTCCATCTGGACATTAGGAAACTCCTTTTCACTATGCAGGTCATCCACTCTGTTATGGGTTAAACATAGAGGATGTGGAGTCTCCCTCTTTCGAGATACTAAGAACTCATCTGGATATGACCCTGCACAACCAGCTCTGGGTGATCCTGCTTGAGCAGGGGTTGGTCAAGAAGACTTCCAGAGTTGACTTCCAGCTTCATCCTGGTTTTGACTGTGTGAAATGCTTTGGGGACTGGTAACCTTCAAAAGATCCAGTAACCCCAGAGTGAAAAGATAAAGATAACTGTCATCAAACAGATTCAGTGGAATTAGTAATGTGTTGACTTTTAATTCCTAAATACAACATTCTGTGCTGCAAGTGGTGAGATCATGTGTGTCTGTGTTTCTGTAGTCACTTTTTGAGTTTATTACTCATGATGTTGATAATACCAAGTACTAAAAACCACCTGTGTTGTATTTTCAGGGAAAGTAAGAATTTGGGATTGACCTTGTGACTTACACTGATGGGTTTTAGGTGTGGGTTAGGTGTAGTCATGACCTCTGAGGCTAGAGTGGAGCTGTGGTTGGTCAATGAGAAACTTAATATAAGCTGGTTCACTGTGCACTTGCAGCCCAGAAATCAACTGTATCCTGGGCTGCATGAAAAGGAGCTCTTGTGATGCTTTTCACTTGAAGCGCTGTGTACAGTTCTGGTGTCCTTAACATAAGAAGGATGTGGAGCTGTTGGAGCAAGTCTAGAGGAGGCCAGGAGGATGATCAGGGGCTGGAGCAGCTCCTGTATGAAGACAGGCTGAGAACACTGGGGCTGTTCAGCCTGGAGAAGAGAAGCTTCCACTGTCTGAAGGGGGCTACAAGGATACTGGAGAGGGATTCTTCATCAGGGACTGTACTGACAGGACAAAAGGTGATGGGCTCAAACTGAAACAGGGGAAGTTCAGGTTAGGTAAAAGGAAGTTCTTTACTGTGCAGGTGCTGAGGCGCTGGCACAGGGTGTCCAGAGAAGCTGTGGCTGCCCCATTCCTGGCAGTGTTCAAGGCTGGGTTGGACAGAGGCTTGGGTGACATGGTTTAGTGTGAGGTGTCCCTGCCCGTGGCAGGGAGTTGGAACTGGATGATCCTTTCCAACCCAAACCAGTCTGGGATTCTATGATTCTATGATGTATTTTGTTTTGGTCTCTTCCAGCTTTCGTCACTCTGCTGAATGGAGAGCAGGCACAAAATGCCATTCAGAAGTATCACCAGTATTGTCTTCGGGGAAAAGAGATATCAGTGCAACTGCAGCCAACAGATGCTTTGCTGTGCATTACCAACTTACCCACTTCATTTACATTGGAAGAGTTTGAAGAACTTGTGCGTGCCTATGGCAATGTTGAGAGGTGTTTCTTGGTTTATAACGAAGTTACTGGCCATTCCAAGGGCTATGGCTTTGTGGAATACATGAAGAAGGACTCCGCTGCCAAGGCCAGACTGGAACTTCTGGGGAAGCAGTTGGAGGAGAGTACTCTCTTTGCACAGTGGATGGATGTGAACCAGCTCACCACAAATCTTATTCACTCTAAGTGCCTTTGTGTGGAGAAATTTCAGAAAGACTGTGCTGACTCCAAAGAACTGATCCAGGCTTTCTCCGTGAAATATAAACCTGTGTTCTGCCAGGTATGCTGAATTTGTATCTTCTGGAAGGTCAAGGTTGTGATTTATGGAGCTCTGTATTTCCATGATTCCCTGCTTGCTTCCTAATACTTGTGTGTTTCATGTAAGTCGGGAATGGTTCTGCATCTGCATTGTGATGTATGATGTGGTACAGATGCTTTCTTGTTGTGGGTTTGCAGTGGTGCTCGGTGTTGCCTGGGGATTCTGCAGAAGACTCCTGTGAGCACCAGTAAAGTGTCTGTAGGACATCCCCTTCCTCGTGTGTTTTATTGAAATTCAATTTAGAAATACTTTGGAGAGCCCTTAAAGTAAACGTTGCTGGTGGTTTTATTGCTCAGTAAAGAAAGCAAGTCTATGAGTCTATGAGTACCACAAGTACAACAGTTTAGATGGTGGAGAATATATATATATATACATATGTATTTGTGTCTCTATGTGTGTGTATAATTAATACATTTAAGAAACCTCTGCAAACATCTGATGTTGTTTTTCCCTAACTGAAGAAGATGTAGGCTTGGGATCTAGATCTTGGGATCTTGGTGCTTTATCTTTCGCAAAGCTGCAGGTACAGAAGAGTTAGATCCCTATGAGCCTTTGCAAGCATAAAGGTTTTCTCATCTTCAGAGAATCAACCAGGTTGGAAAAAGTCCTATAACCTCATCAAGTCCAACCATTGCCCAGCACTACCAAGGCCACCCCTGCCCCATGGCACTGAGGCTTCACCTCCATGGTGTGTGAACCCTTGCAGGGCCGGTGCCTGCAGCCCTGCCCTGGGCAGCCTCTTCCAATGCCTGAGCACCCTGTGGGGCAGGAATTGTTCCTCAGCTCCATCTAAACCTGCCCTGGGGCAGCTTGAGGCCGGTTCCTCTTGTCCCATCCCTTGTTCCTTGGGAGCAGAGCCCAGCCCCTCCTGGCTCCATCCTCCTGTCAGGCACTTGGAGGGAGCCATCAGGTCCCCCCTGAGCCTTCTCTTCTCCAGACTAACACACACCCCCCAACCCTGGTCACTCAGCTGTTCCTCATCACACTTGTGCTCCATGTTCTGTGTATTGTGAGATAGAGGCCACAAGTAAAACGTTGCGCATTGAATTGGCGCAGACGAGCATATCATAAGCAGGCAGTAGAAGAAAAGCTTGCTTCATAGTAAAATGATTGGATATGACTTCAGTTGTTGGTTTTGGGGGGGGGGTTCTTAAGTATCTTGGAAAGCTGCTCAGGGCTTAGCTTCAGGGATAAGTAATCAGAGATCCTCAGCATCTCAGACCAGAAGGTCCATCGGGCTGTCTAGCCTGACCACCTGCAGGCTGTCACACTGTCCCCAGTGCTCTTTTCAAGGCCCAGTAATTTGTAGTTAGCTGGCTTACTAGTATGGTTAGTACTTTGTAAGTGAACTCTTACACTTGCTTGATCCAAATATACCAGGAGATGCATAAATTGGAAGTAACTCTTCCCAGAAACTGCCCATCACTTCTTTCTCTGTTTTCTCAGTTGAGTATATCTGCCTTCAGCTTCACCTCTCTGATGACTAAATTGAGGAGCTTTTGATCCCCACTGTTTTCATCCACTAAGAAGGTATTAGATGCTGTCATCAAGTCACTTGCTCAATCTTTGTTTAATTAGCTGAACAGGTTGAGCTTTTCAGGTCTTTTACTTAAGAGCTGTTTTCCAGCTGTCAGATAATCTGGAGGTTGTTATCAGCTCCCCCAAGAAGTTTTCAACATCATTTAGCAGAAGCTCAAAGAATAAGGCTGCTTTGATGAAGATGGTTTTCACCAGCCTGTGCACTTAGAGGCTTTTACCTTCCTTCTTAAATCATAATCATATGTGTCGTAGGTGAGGAGGAGTTCAGGTGTGTGCTTTTGAATTAAGAAACAGGCACCTAGTCAGAAACATATCCAAGAAAATATTCTTGTAGTGTCCTCATACTACCTATCACTTGTAGAAATACACTGTGTAACAGACTAATAGGTACATTGTAGAATCATAGAATCCCAGCCTGGTTTGTGTTGGAAAGGGCCTTAAAGCTCCTCCAGTTCCAACCCTTGCCACAGGCAGGGACCCCTTCCACTGGAGCAGCTTGTTCCAAGCCCCTGTGTCCAACCTGGCCTTGAGCACTGCCAGGGATGGGGCAGCCACAGCTTCTCTGGGCCATCACCCTGTGCCAGCGCCTCAGCACCCTCACAGGGAACAGCTTCCTTATATCCAGCTTGAACTGCCCCTGTTTAAGTTTAATCCCATCACCCCTTGTCCTAGGTATCAAACGAGCTGTGTTCTCCAAAGCTCTTCCCAGAGACCAGTCTTCAGCAGTGGCATTAAAAATCTGACCACCCTCTTCTTCCAGCTACTTGAGATTTCTATTTCAGTTGTTTGTGGGATGTAATTGCTGGGAACAGGTTGGGAGTTACATCCACTGAAATCTAGAGGATATTCCCTTTCTTCCACACCAGAGCTAGTATCAGTACATGATTTCTGTTCATTTTGGGATGGAGACTTTTTTGCCTCAGCTTCATTCCCTCCCTTCTCACCCCTTTTTGTTTGTTTAATTTAAATCTGCTCATTCTGCTATAAAACTCTGCAAACAAAGGACAGAGCATTGTTTCACACATAAGCCTGTTTCCAGTCTGCTTGATTGATCAGTCTGGCATCTTCTCTTGGCATTCGATACAACCACAGACTTCATATCCTCCTGAAAGGGAGCGTATATCAGTGGAATTCGCATTGTTATATGTTTCAACAACTATCATGTGGTGGGATGAACACCATTTTTATTACTGGAGGCTTAAAACTGAACAATAATGAGTTTATAATTCTTATCTGGTAAACTAAAATCATTGCAGCATATAGCTGTATTTACAGTTTCCTTCTCATTCCTTCTTTATTCTGAAAACACGTGTTAAATACATTTCATAGCTCAGGCTCTTCATGAGATTAGATGGAAGTGAAGGTGGGAATTCAGGTAGATAGAGCATGCATGCCAAATGTCTTTAAAAGATATGATATTCAACTTACATCTAGCATGTTTGAGAAAGACACATGCTGATTTGGATAGGCATTAACATAAGGTGTCAGCTGCAAAGTCTTTTGCAAGGGATGGGTGGACATACTGCAAAGCAGTCTCTGAAATTGCCCATTTGATTCAGGGTGTTGTGAAATGCTTCAGTTTGCTCAGGATGAAGACAGTAACATCGGTGACTTTGCGGTGGTGGAGTATGAAACTGCAGAGCAGGCTGAGAAGGTACAAGAACTCACCGATGGAATGACTGTCAAAGGAAAGAGAGTGCAGGTGTCGTACTGTGCTCCGGGAGCCCCAGGCAGAAGCACGTTGGCAGCACTTATAGCAGCACAAAGGATGGTAAGAGACTGGTAAATCTGCTTTCAGCATGAGTTTGATACACCTTGAGCAGCCTGAGGTGGGCAGGCTGACCTTTGCAGCAGGAAAAGGAGCCAAGCTTTTGGAAGCACGAGCCTTTATGTGTAGCTAGTCAGCCCAGTTCGGTCTCCTTCCTAGGCAAAGCACAGACATATAGTGAAAGGAGGAAGAGTAAAATAGGGCCATAAGATATCCCCACGTTACACTTAGATAGCTCTTAATAAACTTAATTATCTGTAAGAGAAATCGTTCCAGTTCAAGCCAGAAGTAACTGGAAGTGGAGTCATTTGAGAAGCTAAAACTTGGTTTAAAACAGAGGGGCAAGAATTTGTCCATTTTAAGATAAATTTTCAAGGTAGGAAGAATAGTTTAATTTCATGCTCGATAAAGAAGAAAGCTTTTTACACCCACACGTCTTATCAAATTATTTCCTAGGAAATTGGGTGTGATAAGTGTTATATGAAGCTGTCTTAGATGCAGAAGCAGAACAGTTTCATTACTTCAGCTAGCTTTAGCCCACATCTTTATAAGAGATGAGTGGTGCTATCATAATATGTGGTGCTCATGTTAACAGTGCCTTTCATATTCCTTTTTATTGATAACTCTGTCATGGTTTAAGGGGAAGAAAAGAAATGTGTCTCAGGAAAAATACTGTGCTTGAATTTTGGGGGGAATAGTTTGTTAGGTGCTGCATTTGAGGGAAAGGAGCAGGAAGCAGGGAAGGAGATGTTACTTCTGTGTACAATGAAATGTGTATACCATCATCACGCAAGTCTGAGGGATTTAAATGTATTCTTTGTTTTCTCCTGATTCTAACATCTTTCTATCTCTCTCAATTGGAGATGAGGAACAACAGAAAAGGCTTGCTTCCAGAGCCAAATCCAGTGCAGATTATGAAAAGTTTTAATAACCCAGCAATGTTGCAAATGCTGCTGCAGCCCCAGTTGCGTGGACATGCTGTTAAACCTGGTAAGTGGCTTTAAAACAACAGAGGTAAAAAGAGAAACCCTGTTCTTGGTGATACAAGGCCTTCAGCAGAGGAGAGAAGCAGGAATACTGTTTTACAATCTGTGCAGGCACTGTTTCAGTGTCTGTGTGTAGATGGTTCCACATTGGTCCCTTCCAACCCTAACTATTCTATGATTTTATGAATGCAGAGGCCAGAGGCCAGTTGCTACCCTGTTGTGTTCAGGTGTTACCTAAAAATGTCCTTGCATTAACACTGTGGTCTCTGAAGGTTTGTATTAGAAATATGTTTAAAATGAAATGTCTTTTGCAGACACCATTAAAGTGGCAAGTTTAAGTGATTCTAGATTGAATCTTGCAGCCTCACCCTTTCTCCTATTGTTTCCAATGTAAATCTTTATTCACTTGGTTGCTACCACAGTTGTACACAGCGTTTCATAGAATCAGCTAGGTTGGAAAAGACCTTCAAGATTATCAGATCCAGCCTTTGCAGAGGTCAAAACCATTTCTCTATCTTCTCATTAGGGTGAATGTGAACACAAATGTGATCACATTTCAAATAGTGAAAGTATTAGGAACAGATAATTTCAAGAGTCAAGTAGGGAACAGCTAAGAGTTTGTGCCATAATCTACTGACAGCAAATACACAGAAATGCTGTGTGAAGTGACCAGTGAAGAAACACTTTAGCTAATGCTGACCATTCAAAGCACTTTAGATAAAGCTGCGGTTTTGCAATCAACTGCAGGCATTTCTGCTTCTTGGAGTGAAACTCTCAGCTGTAGAGGAGCTCCTTGAGGGTATGTTTGATCTCTCAGATCAAAGCTGGGTGTATTGAAAGTTTTCATTTTAGTGACTTTTAGGACACTGACCAATATCATGGAAACCAAATGTAGAAAACACAGAATAACTCTTACAAAGATTTGTACTTGCCTGACTTACAAAACACTGCAACTTCTTCTTGTGTTTCTCAAGCAGTTCTTGGAGCATCTGCAGGTTTACCTCACCTTATAAATTCAGCAGTTGGGCCACCTTTTATGCAGCTGAATAAAGTTCATCAGGTATGTGAGAAAGTAACTTCTATCCAATGGATACTTGCAGAGATCCCAGCGTGAAAAATATATGCAGGGTTTCAAGAAATTATAACTAAAATCAAATGTCCTTGTTAAAGATGTCTTTAAGCACTCTATTAGGAGTTGCTAATAGAGTAAGAGCAGACTGTGCTTGGTGTCCCCAAGTGAGTTATTTTACCCTAACTGAGCTTTTGACTTGCTACCACCTGCTGATATAGAGACAACTTGCAATTACTGGCAAAAAATCCTCTTTAAATTGGAGCTCAAGGAGCATGGCACGTCCATTTCTCTTCGAGCTGCTCATGCATACTTCCTATAGAGACTTGATTGTTTTATCTCACTCAAGTAACAAGCTCAGCATCATTATCTTCACTTTAAAGCTTGCAGGGACCAAAATGTGCTACCAAAATGCGCCCTAAAAACCAGTGATTTCCTGATGTTACTTCTTGGTCAAAAACCCCCCAAGGGTTCTCAGAGTATCTGTAAATTCCAGATGGACAGGGGAATTTCTGAAAGGATTTTTTGAACTCTCTTTCTTCTTCTGAGAGTTTATAAGTTGTTATTTCTGCTGTTCTTTTGGCAAACACAAACTTACTGAGCTTAAAAAAGACCAAATTAAATGCAGAGCTGCTCCTTATGGTAATTATATTTAGCTTTGCTATTTTTTTTCTGCCCCAAACTGGTAAGTGAATATATTCATTTTGAATAAACACTACTTAATTTTGCCCCATCAGAGGAGTTGCTTTTGTCCTGTACTGTGGAAAAAGATCCATCTTTTTTTGCTGGTACCCCATTTCAGTGACATTTTCGATTGTTCTGTTTAGTCACTGCTGCTCTCTCTTCAGCCTCAGAGCGCCTTATGCTTCCTTGGAAGGCAATGTGAATGTTTTCTAATCACAGCTGGAGGCAGACATGTTTTACACAGTTAACAGTGTGATTGATGATAATCCAGTGTCTTTTAAGGGCTGCAGCCAAACAACTTAGTGTTTTCTCTTTAGAGGCTGGTTCTCTTCCTGGGAGCTTCCTGTCATTTAATTCACTCCAAACCTGTTCTAATAGCCTGAATTTTATGGATAATGATTTGATTATGCCAGTTGCTTCCATTAGGCACATTTTTGTGTTATTCAGTGACTTCTTCCAGACTATTCTTTAAAGCCAGAGAACCAGGTCACTTTTTATTGCCTTGAAATTCAGTGTTGTCACAAGATACAGTACCAGCAGTGTCCTGGCTTGACACTCTCACCACCTCCCCAGTCGCACACTGATTCAGCTTCCTGTATATCTTGGTTTTGCTAATTTCTATTCAAGGGTTTGTAAAGTAATATGATGAGAAGAAGCAATATTTTAGGATGATTATGCCAGAACATTATAAAATAATTGAGGAAAAAAGGTTCACCAGAGGGGAATTGAACAAATGGGTTTTCAACTCTGGGGGTAGTATGACTTTCAACTTCATTTAATTTCTCTTAGTTACAATATCATGAGCCAAGGTAATGCATTTTAAACGTTCTCGGTGATGTTTCCTCAGTCATCAGGCAGCTTATTAAATCTTTATTAATATAGAGGCTTTCTTTTGTGGATCCCAACCAAACTGATTCTCCACTGTTGTATTTCTGCAAGTTTTGCAGTTGAACTAACACATTTTCTTCATTGCCATAACCAAGTATAGAAGGAACAACCATTGGTCTTGGTGACGCTAAACAGCCCTGGATGATTTCTGCTGGAAATCACTAAGACAAAATATGTAACTAATCTAGGTATGGCACTTTTTGCTTTAAATTGCACATTTCTGAGTCCAGAAGACCGTTTCCTAGGCTGAGAGGGGTTTTCCCTAGGGAATTTGACCCTGCCACACAGAGACACAACCTAGACTTGAAAATATTTGTGAGGTTTTAGCAGGAGGCTGCAAAATCTGCAAAGTCATGCATTGGGAGAGGTGCCTTTTGGGGTTCCATCTTCATTACTGCTTTTGGTGATCTTTTCTCTGTAGGAGACCTCAGAAAAATGAGGGAGGCTATATTTGTCATGATTTGACACAGTCAGTGCCCCATGGATCTATTCTTGTACCGCTGTACAAAAAGGTTGGTAGAGCAACCTATATTTTGCCTGGCAAATCATGCTCAGGAGCTGCTGCCAGAAGGACAGTTTTAGGCCCATATTCAGCTAGCGTGAATCATAACATGGTTTTGTGATCCAGAGCACATAATGCTGAATATACCAGTAGCAGAGTCTGAATGTGGTAGCCCAAGTTGGTGATAAAGTGGCTCAGTTTTGGTGACAAACTGATCCAGAATGTTTTGAATGAAAAGTATTAATATTTTATAGATCTAACAATTTGCAGGCACTGTGATTTATAAGCTTTTTAATGGTTCTGGAGTAGAATTATGTATAGATGGTTGCCACTTAAAAGGGGGGGAAATATACCTGGGTATTTCTCTTTGAAAGCAAATCTACTGTTTGGTACCTGTGAAGCAAGGGCTCAGAGTCCCTGCCAGTTGCAGCTGGGTCCTATAAGGTGTATAGATGTTTGGTGAGGATTAGATATTAGAATTGCAGTGCAAGGCACAATGCAAATGTTAGCAAACAATGAAGCCCTTATTCATAGAGCTCATAATCCCTGAAGTGCCTGTGTCTCATCTTTCTTACTGGCATTGTAGGTAACTCCCCTATCTAATCTGTCCGCGGAGGCTTCAAACACATTCACTTTTCCTTGTTGGGTTGGACACAGTGTGGATTGTATTTGGAGTACACTTGATCCTTTAAAAGCCATCAGAAAGCATAGTTGTGGTTGTGAGTTGAAAAAAGGGTTAATAGGAAGGGAAGTTAAAAGAACTTTAAACAACTTTCTATGGATGAGGCAAAGGAAGGAACAGTTATTTTGCTTTGCTGCAATAACTCAGAAACTAATTTAAACTTCTTTAAGCAGTATCACCTGAGAAAGCTTCCAGAATATACTGTTTCCCGTGAGTGCCAACTAACAGTTCTCTTAATAATTCCAGAGTTCACTTCTGGGGAGTGCATCTAACTTACTGCTGCAGAGCCCTGCTCAAATACCACTGCCGCAACAGCAGCTGATGAAGATAGAAAACATTCAGGCTAATAGTGTAAGGTCATCCCTTTTAACTTCAACTTATAACTGCTCAGATAAATAATGTTTTTCATATAATTTAACAGTTTAGTGTATCTGAAGGGATTAACTGAATGTGAGTTGTAAGAAACAGCTACAGATAGATTGTTTTAATCAGTGACACAGTTTTCTGTTCTTCCTTACAGAAACCTGGTTTGCTGGGAGAACCTCCAACAATGCTCCTACAGACAGTGCTGGGACTAGGGGTAATGCCATCAGTGAGTTCAGGCCTGGGAACCCGTGGAGAAGCTCTGAAGTGTAAATGACATTTTATTTCCTATCAAATCAGTAGAAATGCTCAGCTTGAAGTGATGCACTGTACTTTCCCCTGCTGTAGCAAAAGCAATAGTATGTTTGAACCTGATCCAGTGAGGGAGGCAGGGAGCTGGGCAATAGCCCAGTTTATAGCTGTGTAGTTAAGCAAGGTAACAAGTTTTATGTCTGTATAAACAACTGTAACCTGCTGGTCTGAGTAGGAAGCAAATGTGAAATACCTTGCCTTGTTGCCTGGCTTCTGTCATCTTGTTGTCAGGGAAGAAATACACTGTGGCACTGGTTGAACATTTGCAGGTTATTAAATATTCAGTTACTATAACTTTTAGTACTCTTGGAATGTGTTTGTATGTAGGATTACAATTTTGGGGGTTACTGTTTCAAAGCAGATAAATCTTGAGTAGCTGAAAAGGCACCACAAATAGTGTGTGTGTGTGGGGGGGGAGGGTGGGTTACATTCCTTTCATTAAGCAATAGAGCTTTAATATCCAGTCTGTGATGGATGTCAGTTTTGAATGGAAATTCCTGTGCCAGGGGTGCCCTCAGTTTTTATGAGGAAAGATCAGTTGTGATACTGCTGAGTGCATCTTTTGTTGTTTACCCCACTGACAGCCGCACATTCTTGCAGTTCTACATGTGGGCTGAGTAATGGCAGTAACCAGAAGCAAGGAAAAGCTTGCAGAGGGCAGGATGGGGAGGAAACCAACGTTGAATGTCTGGATTTCAATTTTGGAGAATAGTTTCTAGCTCTTTTATTTGTCAAATTAATTTTACTAATGCCATTTGGGGTGGAGTTTTCCCCCTCTATTCCAACGCAGGATCCTCTGCAATGTTGTTCACAGGTTCTTTAAATGTCACTGAGTAACTTACTGTCATAGTGAACATTTAGTAAAATCAGAGTGTTCTTCTGTTGCATTGTTTTAAATTGAGTTGTTTGCTCCTGATGGGAAGAGAATAAAAGCTATCATCAGAATGCAGTGTGCTGGGACAACTGTAAACCAGATCTTCCAGTGTTTTTCTCATCACTTAGTATAAAACTCACAAACAAAATGTACTGATAAATCTTGTCAGACAGAAAAGTTTCTCCATTTATGGTTGACTGCAGCATCTAATCTGACTCCAATTCCAACAGCAGCAGCAACAGCAGGGATGGGCATGCTGCCATTCTTCCCGAATCAGCACATTGTTGGACAAGCTATGCCAGGGCAAAATAATGCTCCAGATAAACCAGCGCCTACCGAAGCGGTTGTCTCGGGATCACAGCCCTATCATCAGACCTTAACAAATCTTTCTGCGGGAGCTTTGAGAGCTGGCCATGCCAAGCAACAAAATCAACTAAAAAGTACTGATGCAAATTTGGGGGTAAGGAACATTGAACACAAACATTTCCTGGGTTTAACTTGTGTTTGGATTTTCTCTTTCTGGTTTTCACAAGCTAAGGGGTTAACGGCAACTGCTTGGGGTAGCTCTTCACTATAAAATCAGCCAGATCACAGGATCATTCATGAAACATTTTAAGGTCATTTCAGTTATAAATAATAGGGAGAGAACAATAATGCTCTTTGGTGGTCCAAATGAATTAACAAAAGAATCTTTACAGTGCTGGAGGGGGGTTTTCCCATGTGTATCCCTCATAGCATTTGATGATGAAACTATCTCGAGGGCAGTGTCTATTTTATAGTCTGAAAATTGAACTTGTGTTTGAATTTCATGACTAATTGGGAGCAGTTGTGGTGGTATGGAGGGCCTTTGGCTTTCCTTAGGGTGTCTATATGTGTGTGTGTGTATATATATATGGAAATTTTCCCCTTTTAATCCATCCCCTCTTAGCCATAGCTAGCTTAGTCTGCATCAGTTCTAATGTTTATTCCCTTGAAGGCAGCAAATGGAGGATGATGGGATGGGATTTAAGTGGAACCAGAATGGTCTATTTTTCTAAGAAGCTTTTTCCTGTCATTAGCAAATTTACTTTTTTCTATAGCATACATGAATACTTTGACATTTAGGAGGAAACATGATCTTCATTCAGATCAGATCTTTTTCCCTACATACTTCTCTGAAGCACCTGAAGTAATTAGATTATATACAGTATTGGTGTCTGCCTTGGTTAGACAGCTTGGACAGCTTTGGTCCTAATTCAGAAAGGACACTGCATTTTATATATATATATATATATACATATAGATACACTTGGATGAAATATGCAGGGTGTTTGTGTATATACATATAAAGTCAGTTTTATCTCAGCATTTTGTTTAGTTAGAAGGAAATAAACCATTGGAAGTCGAGATAATTGATTTATTTCTATGACTGTTGTGTATTAGAAAAAGTTCTTTTTTTTAAATCTTAGTAGATGTTTTAATTGTTTCTTTTCTGCATCAATAGAGAGAAGGTTCAGTTTGCAAAACTCCCTTCCTTGACAAGGCAGGCACAGTCTGTGCTTATAGTGATGGGTCACACTGAAAAGCCTTCTTTTGCATCCAGATGAAGGATTTCAGCACTGTTGAAGCTTTTTGTGTCTAAAAAACTGGCCTCCCTGTCTTTAAAGAGTTATTGATGAGTACTATTTTACTTAAAGCAGTATTAATTCATTAAAATAATGAGGTTTTTTTCCTTAATGGGCTTTGAAAAAATGAGCAGATGTAGAGTAGTATACTGTATAAATACCTTTGAGCTTAGTATTGCAAACTATATAACTGCAATAGCTACTTCATCCTTACTTCTAGTATTTAATATAAAGTAATTAAGTATGGGCTTATAAATGATCAGTAAGATGAGTTACAATAGCAGATCATATACAGGGTCATCTCTCCAGGGTTCATTTTTTATGGAACCCTAGACTGGTTCATGTTGGAAGGGAGCTTAAAGCTCATCCAGTTCCAACCACAGGCAGGGACCCCTTCCACTGGAGCAGCTTGCTCCAAGCCCCTGTGTCCAACCTGGCCTTGAGCACTGCCAGCGATGGGGCAGCCACAGCTTCTCTGGGCCATCACCCTGTGCCAGTGCCTCAGCACCCTCACAGGGAACAGCTTCTGCCTAAGATCTAGCCTGAATCTTCCCTGTTTCAGTCTGAAACCCATTGCCTCTTGTCATATCACTGTAGTCCCCGATGAAGAGTCCTCTGGGTGAGAAGAGTTGCTTTTGTCTTGGCCCTGTTCTTAATGCTAACTCCCCTGCATCTGGAGCCATTGTGGTCAGTATTATTCCTTTACTTGAATAGAAGAGTTTTTCTTTTGTTTGTTTGTTTGTTTGAATATCCTTTAATAACTTGCAGTCTAAAGAGAAACATGCCTACAAAATTATTTGGCCAGAAGGAAGCACAGGCAGCGTGTCAGATAACTGTGCCCACTATTTATTTTCAGTTCTCCTGTTATGTTTCTTAGGGCCAAGGGTATTTCAGAATCTCCCTTACATCTGACAGATGGGGTGTGACTGTAATGCAGTGACCTGCCCAATTGTTTTGCAGACTCCCTTGAAAAAACAGACTTCACTACTAGGAGACCCACCAAAAGAAATCCGTCTTAGTACCAACCCCTACTTGAACTTGGCAAGTGTGTTGCCCGGTATATGTCTTCCAGGTAAGCCAACATTTAGTGGGTTTAGTTGGAGCTTTCCTTGACTGGAGCATGGCAAATGGTTATTCTGTTTGCAGATAATTCCAGCGAGCACATTTCTCTTTAAGGACATCTTGTCTGTCTGAAAACTTCAGTGTAATCTATCCTCATAGTTATTTCATTTGGGTAAATTTTCAGTGTTAACGAATTTAGTGATGTAGACAAGCTTTTAGAAAGCCTTTCAGTTATTAGTAGCACTGATTGATTTTGAGCACAACCTAATCTGAAGTAGCAAATCTCTGATTTAATCCCAGCACATTGCTAAACAGTTTATACAAACCATGTATTCTTTGTGTTACAAACAGCAATTGCCAGCAAAGCCTCTAGTCCACCACAGCAGACTGGGCTTTCAAACAACCTCGTGGATGCTGCTATGTCTCAGGGAACTACATCACAACATGCAATGGAAAACTATTTGAATTACTCTCAGCAGCATGGGGAATACCCACAGGTGAGTTGGTTTGATGCTGCCTCCTGAAGCTTGGTTTGTCGCTGGGAGCTCTGGTAGCAGGATTTTTGGCAGAGAGCTGCTCAGAGATCCCTCCCTGAGCTGCTCATTGTTTTTCTCTGTGTCCTGTTAATGCACTTCTTGTTTTTCTCTGTGTACTCGTAATGCATTTCTTGGCACATACGTGGTGCGATAGCCCTGTGTGCAGTTAAACAGCATTGCCCAACATCAGCAACCACTCTTGAGCAGCTCTTAGGCTTTCCTACAGCCAGAGCCCACCCTCTTGCTCAGACTGAACCTTGTCAGTCTTCCTCACTGATAGTTTATCTCTTTCAGTGTACAGAACAGATTTAGCACAAAGTACACCTAATGCCAGTCAAAAAAAGCCTGAATATATTCCCTGCTTCAGTATCATAACCATAGATAGATTGCTTCATTGCAGTTGGCTAAAAAATGACTTGGAACTTAAAAATGATGTCTTCCTGAACTTTGGCTGGATGCCAGAGAAGAGTGTGTTCTGTCTACCAGAAGTTCCTGTATAGCTTAGGGAATTTCTGTGCTCTCAGCCAGCTGGCTTCACTGCATTACATACCCTGTTTGGTGATCGGAGCATGGCTGTTAGTGTGGAGGGCTGCCCCTTGTCTGGAGGGGTGTTGCAGTACTGAGAGCAAGTAACTGGGTTTCTCAGGCATTGGGACATTGTGAAATACCATTTCATAGCTTCATTATCACTGGTCTGTGTAGAAATACAATTATAGACAAATCAAATAGGAGAGCAGGATCATGGTGATCTGTATAAAATGTGTGTTGAGGCACCCAGCCTGGCTCTGCTCTATGTCTCCTCCTGCCCTGATCTCTCCTCCCATGGCAGGGAGGCAGAAACAAGCTTTCTGCTCTCCTCTTTGCTGCTGGCAGGGAAAGCTGTGTTGCTCCCAAGCTCCTGAGGGGGAGCAGAGCTGCTATGGGAGTCATTTGGTCTGGAGGATGGAGAGTGGCCCCATGAGTGGGAACAGGGGTTGTTTTGTATTAGGAGGGCCTCAGCCTGATCAGGAGAGTTTCACTGCAGCAGGGAGCTGTGCCAGGGGCCTGACCCATCTTCTCATCAGATCAGACATCTAGTGTATGTCTGGTGACAGCTCTGGGTTAGAGAAGCACAAGGTATGTCCTATGAGCCATTGTGCTTTGTGTTTCATGTAAGTACTAACGTAGTCTTTAGTAGTTTGTTTAAGTCTGATTATTGGCTTTAAATATATTTTGATGTCTCCTGAAGGTAGTTCCTAACCCCAAATCCTTAAATACTATCCCAAAAATCAGGAGTATTGTAGTATAAGTGTTATTAATGTCATCTTTAGTAACATGAAGGACTCAGATGATGTCACTGAGGTGCAGAGGTGCCACAGTCACCACTCAGCTGCACTTTTGTACTGCCTGTTCCTTCCACATGACAGAAACTGCATTGTACTTGTGTCTGCTGCCAAAGCAGTGATGCCTCATGTATCTTCGAAGCACTTATGTAGTTTAAATGTTTGGTTTGAGCATTATCACTGGTATTAAGCATGTCCTGATGCTTCTTGGAGAGCTTTGCCTTTTATTCTTCATCATGTCCTGCGAGGCCATTGGAGTTGCTTTCATTTAAAGTCATCTTAGTAGACAGCTAATGGGAAGAGGTTTTCTCCTCCTTTATAGGAGGCTGTTCAGCAGTGGTATCAGCATTATGCTCAGGCATATAATCCTACCCAGGCAAGAGTTGGTGAATTTGAAAATGAAGCCTCTGAGGTGAGAAATTATTCTGTTTTCTTCCTGTCTCCATTGGCTGTTTCACCCATCAGCTGCAAGGCTGCTTTTGGACCCGGGACACATGCTTTGGTTGTTGATAGTGGCTGCTGCTGCCGTTGGTACTGCAGGAATAAGGGGCTGGAGAGTGTGGGGTGGATGGCACTGCATGGTCACCTTCTGCAGGGCAGCCCTGCACCATTTCCTCCAGGATTCATACTCACACTTCTGATTGTACCCTCCGGGAATATCCCTCTCTAAAATCCCACAATCCAGAGTTACCTGTTACAGGTCAGGAGTGTATTAAAATACTCCTACCAGGAAAGAGCACACCATAACGTTAGTCCCCAGTGAATGGCTGCAGGATTGTTCTCACCAAAGGCATTACATGGCCCAAGGTGTCTGTGACTAATGAGAAGCACACTTTGTTTTATTAAGGAATTGTGTAAAACCATCCCCAAATTCATGATTTTGCTCCAGAAATCGCTGCATGCCTGAGCCGCTGTGATCTACACGCTCCTTTTAGCAACTGAGTGTGACTCAGATGTTTTCATACCTGCTGAGGGCTCGTTATTATACCAAGTAGAAACGAATTCCTAAACCTTTTCTCTTTCACCTTCTGGATGGTCGTGGATCCCGTTCTGCATTTAGGATTCTACAGGTGGATCTTACCCAGACTACAGTCCCTGCTTGCAGGTCATGCCTACACTTTACAGTGGAGTCCAGGGATCGTACCAGCCAGGCAGCTTGCAGCTTCCTCCACAAACCCCATTAACTAAGGTGAGAGGAGAGATGGGGCAGAGCTGCTGCAGATGCAGCTGCTGGTGGAAGTGCTGCTTGTTTGGCTTGTGCTGCCACCGAGTGGACTTTGAACCCACGACAAGCCAAGGCAGAGCTTTTCCACTGCATCCATGCTCCTCAGGATCCCAAGTGGCTCAGGATCACACGCAGTTCCTGATGGATGGGATATATTAAAGCAGTGGTTGGGCAGAGTGTGCCAGCGCCAGGGCCTCTCGGAGCCCTGCAGCACCCTGGAGATCAGCGCTCCACACTGCTCACAAACACCAAACTCCACAGCAAAGAACGGCAAGGTGTTACTGAACAAGTATCTTGGAAGGATGGTCTAGTGGAAGGTGTCCCTGCCCTTGGCATGGGCATATGAACTGGGTCGTCTTCGAGGTCTCTTCCAACCCAGACCACTCTAGGATTCTATGGTTTGTGAGGGCGGATGTGCAAAAATGCCTTGAAGGAGGCACATTAAGTAGGAAGTGAACAAAGGAGGAGGTAGTTCATACCGGGTTTAGATGATTCTTTTTGCCTTGCATGCAGATGTTTTGCAGTGAGTCCCACTGGGATAAAACCTCTGGAGTATAGCAGTAATACTCTTAACTGGATCTTGGGAGGAGAACCATTTTAAAATGGCTTTCATTTGAAATCATAACAGACTTCAGCCAGACTCATTGAGTGAAACTGCGTTTTTGTCCGTAGCACCTTGTAGACCCTTAGTTTTCATCAATAAAAGATGCAGGAGGGGTGGGGAGATGCAATGGAAGCAGTGAGGACCAGCTTGCTGGAGGCTGGACTAACAGGAGACTGGTTTAACACAGGGTGAGACAGTGGGGATTAAAGCTTTATTCAGTCTGAGCAAAGGACTTCTCATTTCCTGAGTGCTTCAGAAGTCCTGAGGAATTCATACCCCATGCTGTAAGTGAATCACATTGCTCCTGGATGGGAGACACCTTAAAAGCTGGATTATCGTCTGGTTTGGAGTGGCTGCAGGCAGGTATGCCCAACAAGCTGCTGCCTTCCTGATCCAGCCCCAACCATGAGACCCATGATGATCTCTCTGAGGACACTGACCTGGCTTTCCAGCCTCTGAGGCAGCTCGCGGCCCTCTGCACGATGCCTGGGCACACCAAGCAGTCACGAGCTCAGGGGCCCAGCCTCTTGCCTGTCTCTGTTGTGACAGTAAATCCCTTTGGTGCATAGAGATTAGTAGCTGGATTCAGCATATGATGTTCTGGCATTCAGAAACTCACATCTCAGACTTGGCATGAGATTCCTGGTTTTTGGAGGAGGTTTAGGAGCACACAACTGTAGCAAGCCATGGTTCCTAGACAGGAGACAAGGCCTGGCCAGACCTGATTTGGCTTAAAGATGGTCAAGGCTTGAACATGTTGCCATGGGCTGTGAAATCTCTTGCTGTGTGCAGCAAAGAGCTTTTGGGTTCCCAACATCTCTGATATGACTGGAAACAAGTGGAATTGTGACAAGAGGAGGAGATGGTTCTGTGCTTTGAGCTGACTGAACCCTTCAGTTCATCTCCAGTCTAAAGAGGAAGGTTTGAGTGTGAAGCTGATGCTGAGCAGTTGCTCAGGAGGTTGTCTGGATGCCAGATGCCATAGAAGGCAGGAGAGCGGCCGGTCCCTTGGCACAGTGAAATACAGGATCATTCCTGGAATCAGGAGATAGATCCCAGGGCAGGGGGCACACAGGCTGGTCCCCATGAGGCTCAGTGTGTGCTCACAGGTGCATGTGCTTGCTTAACCCTGCAAACTGTTTTCCCCCTGCTGCTGTGGGCTGGGGTTTGGAGGTCAGAAGGAGCACGCTTGGAGGCTGTATGAAGCATGTGGTGGTGATGCTGCTCTCTGCCACGTGAGCGAAGACACATGGAGGGTCACAGTGCACGTGTGACAGCCCCATGGCTCTTAGGAGTGCAGGAGAGAGGATGGTAGGAAGCTAAACTCTCTCCTTGAGCAGGTTCCTATTTATGTTAATGACAAGTGCATTCTAAAATGAACTTGGACTTAGCAGAGGGTAATTTGATTTGTGACTGAATTAGCAAGGGATGCTTCTAGGAACGGCAAGGAAGGGTTTGGCTCAGGGACATTTGGTCAGCTCAGCTCAGCTGTTCCTTTGATTAAGGAAATAGCGTCCCAGCTTGGGAAATGTGTTAAGGTCTCTCAAATACACCAGCATGAACCAGAATCCCACAGCTTCTGATCTAGGAGCCAGACATCAGCCAGGAGACGCAGCGTGGTTGAGCAGGTTGTGGTGAGCTCAGGTTCAGGTGATTGATTGCTACAGAGCAGATGTTCAATGGTGTCCAAGTGACTGTTCAAGCCATTTGGTAGTTAAATTAATGACACACCGGGAGAAAGAGAAGTGGCCCAGGGTGATGGCCCAGAGAAGCTGTGACTGCCCCATCGCTGGCAGTGCTCAAGGCCAGGTTGGACACAGGGGCTTGGAGCAAGCTGCTCCAGTGGAAGGGCTCCCTGCCCATGGGAGCAGGGGTTAGAACTGGAGGAGCTTTAAGGTCCCTTCCAACACAAACCAGGCTGGGATTCTATGATTCTGTGAAGTGAATAAGTCCTTGATTAGGATGGTAGGCTCTAATGTGGATGTGCAACTTCTGGTGCTGTAGGTGTGTGCATGGCACAACATCCTGCTCTGATGGATCCCAGAGGGGCCCTGACCCTGAGCCTTGTATACCCTAAGGAGCACTTGGCAGTGAGGCACCATTAGGTTCCCTGCACCCTCACCAGAAACCCTGCTCTGGGACCCTCTGTGCTTCCTGTGTTATCAGAGGCAGGCATTTTAATTGAAGCTTTGATTGAAGAACCATTCCTGCTCTCTCTTTCTCTTCAGTACCACGTGTAAGCTCATGTCTGCAAGTGCACACGGTTACCCTTAATCCACACCAGAAACCCACTCTGGCTGGCTGGAAAGCCAGCCCTGCAGCCCCTGACTTGCTGTGATAACATGCCAGGACAGTTTAACCCTTTCAGCTCTCCGAGAGAAAAGAGGAATGAAAGGTGGCCCGCTGGTGCCTTACAGGAAGGGATGGTGGTACCTGGAGCAGCAGGGTGATGATCTGTTACACATCTGCTTTGCAGACACACACTGTGGAGCGGGGCTGCCTGCCCCAGCCAGCCCTTTGCCCTCACAAAAACGCATGTTCAGTGGGGCACCATTGCATTTACCATTGGGTTTTGGTAGGGAAAGGGCACAAACACTGACTCATGAGCTGTGTATAGCCAGACCTTAACGTCAAAGGAGTCGGGCCTTTGGAGTCAGTTGCTGGCTCCCAGTCCTTGCTAATTCCCAGGCTGCAGCGTTATTTATTGACGCCCTTTGCTCTGGCTCATGTGTCACTTGTTTCCTTGTCCTCAGGTGGCTCCAGCGAGAAGCGAGAAGCGAGGCTCCTCATACCTGCTGTCCCCCCCCGAGCCCAGCCCCGTGGAGTACCTTGCCCAGCAGACTCAGGGCTCCGCAGTGCGTTACGCTGAATCCTCGCTGAAGAAGAAGCGCGTCTATTGACACCACCATCACCGCTCCTGCCCCAGGGTGTGAGGGCAGGCTCTCGTACCTCTGCTATTTATTGCTGCCTTAACTTCAGACAAGTAATTCTTCTTTCTGTGTGGGTTAGAAATATCCCAAGAGGAACACCCTCTGTAACGGGCACGCCTGCCGAGGAAGCGGTACGTATGGCGACGAGGTGAGCCGGGCCTCGGGAGTCAGACTTGCCTTCTGAAGGGAGGGGATGGAGTCTCCTTTGGCATCTGCCACTGACAGCCGCAGTGGGCTGAGGCTGACAGCACTGAGGAACTTGGTGAGTGTGGGGAGCTTCCCAGCTGAAAGCAATACAAGTCCTGAGGAGGGATTGCTGAGCCTTCCTCTTCTCCTCAAACCCGAGGGAGTTAAAAGATGAAGTCTTGATAGTAATTTTTTCTTATTTTTTTAACTGAGAATGTGGGGTTTTTTCAGTCTTACTTTTTCCAGGATTAAGAGTTCTGCATTTACAGCCTTTACATTTTTACTATATTTCCTCTTAATCCTGGAATTGGAGATACCAAATGTATTACCAGAGCCTCTGTGATGTTTTCAATAAATGTTTGTTAAAAGCATGATGCTACACTGTGTGCTGCCTTGCAAGAGGAAAGTCAGCCGGGATAGGTGATACTTGGGCCATGCAGTAACCTTTTCCTTGGATAAGTCATTTGCAGGTTGTGAATGCAGCTGTGTAAAGCATGTGGTGAAGCACAGGCCTCCTTCAGTGGGTAAGGCAGGTAACAGAGAGGGGACAAAATCAACTGCCTGTTATCCTTTTTGTAGCTTCTTCAGGATCTGGATGCTTCAGCTGGAGCAGAAGCAACACCACCACAGCCCTCAGATGATGGGTTAATCCTGCCTTCCTGCTCCTTAGTGTATTTATTCATCTTGCCAAGCATTCTTACCTTTTGAAACTTGCTGTGCTCCAAAGCCTGCTAGCGCAGAGCAGCCTGGCCCTGGGTTTCACGCTGTACATACTACCTTTTGCATGTAGTAGTTCCAACTAGAGGAAACAATATTTACTCACTCACCTGTCCCAGGGGTGCAGCACAGCCTTGCACCCATGCACTGTGAACCACAGCACCCTGAGCATCCAGGCTGCCTCTGCCCATCTCCCCAGCTTGAGTATATTTATCTTTTTATAGTTAAAGACTTTGTATTTTTAGCTTATTCATTAAGCAACTTCGAGCAGAGTCTCTCTTTGCTGCTGTTCATCCTTGTAGCTGAAGACTTAGAACTCCTTACTTTTGAAATCCATGTCTTTGACAGATCAGTTATGAGCCAACACTCTGTGACAGCCCTGGGAATCCTGCTGCAGATCTGTTTGGACTCAAGCCACTGAGCACTGAGGCCACAGCCCAGGTCCTTCTTAATCTTGCTGTAGGTAAAACTGAAGCCATATTTGTGATACTCAAAAAGCAACAAAAAGGTCTTAACTTCTGCCTTTCAAGCTTTGTAATATAATCAGGATACATATTGAACGTAGATTTAGTTTGTACCTGGTTCAAGGCCAGGTTGGACAGGGCTTGGAGCAAGCTGCTCCAGTGGAAGGTGTCCCTGCCCATGGCAGGGGTTGGAACTGGATGAGCTTTAAGGTCCCTTCCCACCCAAAAACCTCTCAGCAGGTGTGCTGGATGGGCAGCACCCAGCAGTGCAGGTTCCAGGGGTGTTCCTAGGGTTCCACAGGGTGTCTTGATCAATGCACTTGTACTGGTTTGTTCCAACTGTTTGTATATGCAACTTTTTCAACTTACTGTGCTTCTCAATGGAAATAAATTGTTGGTACACAGTTAAAGTGGATTTCTGTGGGAGGAAAACAGCTCTGGCCTACCTTTAAAATAACCACTTAATGTGGGGAAAGGGTGTTTTGAAGTCAACACATTCTGATGTCACTGGAAAATGTTATTTTGTCCCTTCCAATACCTAAAGGGGCCAGCAAGAAACCCTTGGAGAGGGGCTTTGGACAAGGGCCTGTAGGGACAGGCCAAGGGGAATGGCTTGAACCTGCCAGAACAGGGGAGACTGAGATTAGATCTTTGAGCAGCTTCCAGTGGAAGGTTCTGAGGGGGGGAACTCAACAGTCTTTAAGATCCCTTCCAAGCCAAACCCTCCTGGGATTCTGTGGTCCCCAGGGGAGTGAAGTTGCATTTAAAACCTGGTCTTTAATTTCTGATTTAAAAAGATGGGCACTTGGAGGAAAAGAAACTTTATTCATTGGATTTGTTTGTATAAAGAGTAACAAAGCGCTGACAGATTGAAATCAGGGCCATAGGGGTGTACATACAGAAAAAACAGGTAATACTGTAAAAATAAATCTGACCTCCTTGCAGCTCGTAATTACAATTATATATATATAATTATATATATATACCTTTCTGTATGGCCAGAACTCTCTCTTCAAAGCATTTTCAAACCCTGGGAGAACATGATGGTCCATGTTCTAGACCACAGGGCAGCAAAAGGTTTCCCGTTCAAGCGCTGTTCCTTTGAAGCCTGGTGGCTTCTCCGAGCCAAGCACCACTCCACACGTCACCTGCTGCTGGGTTCAATGCTCAGTCTGGTCCTGACACTACAGTGGTGGTGGTGGTCCCAGTCCGATCCCGCTGGCTTCCCTTTGGTTCCTTAATCCTGCCATGAGCATGGTTTGAGTCCAGAAGCCAACCTAACGAAAGGCCGCTCACCACCTCAGGCCAAATGAAGGGCTTTAGAGAAGATCAGCAGAACTGACTGATATAACATGCTGGCCAAAGAAACCATGGACCAAAACCTGGCATGTGATGTGCACAGCACCACTGCTCACAGAAAGGCTGTTCCACAGGCTCCAGGTCTTCTGCTCCTTGTCCCAGGTGCTCAGTCCTCACTAATTCTTCATGGTTAGGGGAGCTCTCCCCTGCAGTCTGTACATAGATTCCCATTCTTTTCCATTCCCAAAGTATGTAATGAAGTTCACAGAGCCAGAGCTCTCTTGCGGTGCCGGCTGAGAAGTGCTTGTAGGTTTAATGGCTACATAACCAGTGGAAACTCCAGCAGGTCCAAATGGATCACGTGGGAGGGGAAAAGCAAATGCATTCATCCAGAAATGGGGTTTCTCCCTGAAATGGGACACTCTCCATGTCGAGCCATGCTTTTGGGGGTTGCTTTTTGGACCATCACCACAGTCAAGTAGTTATTTTTTCACTACATGGATTGCTCAGAACTGCAGGCTGGGTAAGACCAGCACATTCATTTGTCTTCTCTGGGTTTTTATCCTAGATTTGGGTTTCTGTGATGAAAACTGAAGTGCACATGAAGGCTATTTGGCAAACTTCTTTTAAACCTCAAAGCCCCATAAAAACTAACATACCGCATTAAAATCTTCTTACATCTACTTACATAGTTGAGGTCTCCAAGGACCACACGTGCCCAGCAGACTTGTTGCAATGCCACAGGTAGCACACAGAACATTTCGGACATCACGGTAGTTCACGTTGTGGCAACACCATAATGGGCTAAAGCTAAAACTGCCTCGCACTAACAGCAGCAAGAAGAGTTGAAGCTACTATTTCCGCCATACCTTGTCATTCACTTGATCCAACTGTTGACTAAAATTCAAAAGGAAAACTATTGGAGAAAGGCTCCTTTAAACCACATTAGCACAGTCAGAGTACAAATTACAGTAGGTATAAAAAAAAACAAAGGTTCTGGGCATTTCTGTGTTGACGCACATTGAGAGTACTGACAGGATATACAAAACAAGGAATTACATTTTACTCATAATGGTTTCAAATCCTTGGATCAGATTGTGAAAGGTCGTCCGTTCGTCGTGCTTGAGGATCCAGCACTTCCTCATCAGCTGGTCCACCTAGCGACAACAAGAGGTGTTTATAAAGGAGGAGTGAAGCATCCCAACCCAAATCACTCTGTGATTCTCTGACTCAAACGAATCTAAGTTACTAACCCTGCACATGGGCTTTGTTACCTGGACAAAGCTTTTGGGAACAAACATTTTCCCCAAAGATGTTAAAAGGCAACAGATTGGATTAAAAGGCCAGGCTGGACACAGGGGCTTGGAGCAAGCTGCTCCAGTGGAAGGGGTCCTGCCTGTGGCAGGGGCTGGAGCTGGAGGAGCTTTAAGGTCCCTTCAGCACAAACCAGGCTGGGATTCTGATTTGTCTTTTCAGTAAATATAATGGAGCAGATTCTCACTGTTAAGAAATGAGCCTTGGATTTCAATCAGAATTAATACATGCTATTGGGGGGGGTTCTTTGTTGAAGTGAAGGTGTATGCTTGACAGTGCAAGCAATTGACGCAGTGCTGGTGCTGGCAGCTTGAACCGTGGTGTTGCTCAGTCTGGGTTCTGCACACCCAGGAAATGCATATTTCAAACTCAGAAGGGTTCTGAATGCATTTTACATGGATCCAGACCTAAAGCAAAGTCCTTCACCCCTCTGAAGGGATGTCCCAAACTTGGGACCATCAGGATCAGGAAAACCCTAGGAATGCCTTTTGAGCAGGTATTCCTACCACGATGACTCAGACCGTGACCGTCTGGTGCTATTTGGTGCCAAGGGTGGACACCGGTACCACACCACATGGGCACAGCCATTACCTCCTCCGGGCAGCCGGGTGGCCGTGGCAAACGCTTCTCCTCGTGCAAGACACGCACCAGCCGCGCCACCGTCATCTGCCCCTGCGTGGGGCCGATCATCTTCAGGAACTCCTGTGGGAAGAGTCGTGTCAGCCTCACATCCCCCACGCTGCACTAATGCAGGGAGTACGGTGGGATTTGCATCCCAAAGGGAAAACAAACGCTAGGTGCTTATTATAGAGACAGCACCAGATACTCGCAGTAGAAAACAGTAACGCCTAAATACAGCTTCCTCAGCAGGATGTGCAGCCACAACTTGCCTCTGTGCAGGCTCTTTAGTGAAAGACAACCATAAGGGCTGTTTTCATAAGAGATTCACCCACTTCTTGTCATCGTCTCCCACCCCCCTCCCAAAAAATATATATAATATCTGATTAAAGCTACTTGAGCAGCCATTTCCTTCCCAACCACTTACTGCCATGGGGCTGGACTCCGAATCACAGTAGGTAAGCAGCTCGTACAGTGTCACCCCAAATGACCAGACATCCGAGGCGATGTAGAACTTACTCTGAAGCAAGCATTCTGGAGCATACCTGTGGACACAGCACGACAGTGTTAATCTTCATCCTGAGCCACACAGATCTCACATATGCACCACCCGTCTGCATTTAAAGTGAACTAAAGAGACGTGTTCTGTGTCTGGAGAGTCCATATTAATGTGTCCATAGGGCTTGAGATGCCACAGAAGTAGTAAATGAGGGACAACGGTTGCACAGTGAGTTGCTGTGAAACTAAAGCAGACAAAAAATCATGGGAATTAAGGTTTTAAGTACAGGAAGAAGTAGACGGCACAGAGTAGGCAAGCAAGTGTAGTCTGCCAGGTGCCTTCTGCTTCCTTCCTTTATTTTCCTTGCTCTGGTGTTGTGTATTTCAGTCTCCTACCAAAACAGGAAAACTCCCCAGGACACCCAAAAGCCAAAGTCTGCAGGAGCAGACAAGTTACTGCACTGCACAGTCTGCTTAAAGGAAACGAGTTAGAAGTTACTACCAAAAGACAGGGCTGTCGAGGTCGTCCTTGACTGTGTAGTACTCCTTGTCTGTCTCGATGGCTTTGGTGAGACCAAAGTCCCCAATCTTCACTCTGTTCTCGCTCTCAACAAGGACATTTCTTGCTGCCAGGTCACGGTGCACGTACTGACGGGAGCCCAGGTAGTCCATTCCCTGAGAGGAGAAAACCTTTTACACTACTTGCTCCAGCTCACATCGCTTTCTCCAGCTTCCCCTCCGCAGCAGCAGGTCTTTGTGTGCTGCCAAACCTGGCAGCTTGTGCCTGCACTTCTCACTGCCCAGCCCCGCCATTAACCACAAACCCATCTTCTTGTCATGCACTTTCAGGCAAGGGGTCCTGGTAATGCTTCCCTAGCTGAGCTTTGTGCCAGTAGCACCTGAAGCACAGGAGGGACTGGCTTCAGGATCCAGGGCCTTGGGACAAAGGAAGGAGAAAGGTTTTGTTGGCTGAGCAAGGCTCTCCCCCCTTCCCTCTCTTCTATTAACCATTGAACTGCTCAAGCAGAAGAGCTGCAGGAAGGCTCTGGTGCCAGGCTCACCTTGCAGATCTGAACCGCGTATCGGAGAAGCTGTTTGAGATTGATTTTGTTCTTGTTCCGTGGCAGATACTCCTTCAGGCTCCCAGAAGGCAGAAATTCCATGATGAGTTTAATCCCACTTCCACCTAACAACAGAGCGAGTGTTTAACATTACCCTTCTCACATCATTAACACCATTAACAGGTAGCATTTTCAATGGTTTCATGTGAGCCTGGCCACACCATGGGCTAAATCCCAGTAACAGTCCCTGCACAACCCAGTAGAGAACCTGTTCAGGCAGGGCAGCTGCTGAACTTCAAAGTTCCTCAAGTGTTTAATATTGGCTTAGAACAACCACTACTGAAAAGCAAAACTAAGAAAAAAGAGAGCTCTCTTCTATGAATACTGGATGCTTCCAACATTGACCTCTGGGTTAAGGGGTGATGACCCAGCTGTGATGGCCAGCTCACTCCTGAACAGACCCCACCACCCTGCCCAGGTGCTCAGTTTTGTATGCTGACCCTGTTGCTCACATCCAGGTTTGCCAAGCACAGACATGGGCAGGAGCAGGGCTGCACAGATAAGCTCTGGGGGACACTGGAAGCTGTGGCTGCCCCATCCCTGGCAGTGCTCAAGGCCAGGTTGGACGCAGGGGCTTGGAGCAAGCTGCTCCAGTGGAAGGGGTCCCTTGGCAGGGGGTTAGAGCTGGATGAGATCTGAGCTCCCTTCCAACACAAACCAGGCTGGGATTCTATGGTAAATGCTGGTTTTCCATAGAGAAAATTACCCAAACCCCTAAGATTGAACTGAGACTGTTCTACTTTTTAAACCACTTCATTTTTAAAGGACAACCCTTTTACTTCTAGTGTGTACTTCTGATATTCACCATGAAGGCTTACCATCTTCTGTGCAAATTCCCTTATATTTGACAATGTTCTCATGATAAAGATTCCTCAAGATCTCTATTTCCTTCTTGAGATCAGCAATGTGATTCCCTCCACTCTCTGGCTTTAGGGATTTAACTGCCACTTGCTCCCCTGTATTGTCACCTTCTGGGTCGTATCTGCAGAGTTCCACCTTGCCAAAGTGGCCCTGATAATAAAAGAAAGAAGGGAGAGTGTTATTTAACACAGCACTTGCTAACCACAGTGTTACTGACATGCTATTTTGGGCATTTATGACTCCCATCTTCTTGCTGTGACACAGAAAGCACACACAGCTGTGTGTCCACACACGGATCCGTGTTCTGCTCCTGACCTTCCTCTTACCTCTCCCAAATCACGGATTCTTTTCAAGAATCTCTTCTCAAAGACAGTGGGATCCACCTCTGTAAAGGGCTTCTTCTCTGAGACAATGTCAGGATCTAAGGGTGGGGAAAAAGGCTCAGGTCAGACAGATTCCTGCCAGGACATCTTGGACACTTGGAGGCACCCTTGCTCACTGCCAGGGAGCTGCTCTTAGTGTGTCTATCCCTGCTGTCACAACTTCCCTCACTCAAATCCTGCCTCCTGTTTGACAGGAATTCCTTTCACTCGCACATGCCAGCCTGTCACCGGCTCATCTTGCCCCTTGCCTTGTGGGTTGCTTGCTGGGTCTCCTTCCAGACATCCCCCCTTCTCTTGGTACACTTCCCACCCTCTAGTAGTTACTCAGCTTCCATGATTATATATTACTAGATACGGGAGGCAAAATCATGCCCTCTATTGACTGACTGCTAGTTGCTTTGTAGGAACCTCAGCAGAAGATGAGCCAGGAATCAGAGCTATCTGAGCCCTGTGGAGGTCTCATGGAGCTCAGAGATTGGAAATAAAGCTGTTGTATGAAATACGGGCCATCAAATGAGCCAGCAGTCATACCACCACCACTGCAGCCACACATACAGCATGAATGAAACACATCCCACTTGCACTCATCTGCACAAAGGGTGAGTTCCATTTCTGCAGGGACACCACGCTCCTGCCATCCATACAGCCAGACACATGGGAGAATGCTCCTGGAGGGTCCTGACTTGGCCAAATAAAGCAGCCATTCCTATCCCTCCCTCCTGTGGCCCAAAGCCAAGGCCTTACTTTGCTCCTCCAGCTTGTTGATGTCTCTCATGATTGCTCTGAAGAAGGGTCTCTGATGGGGGTCATAGTTCATGCACTGCTTCATCAGGTCAGCAAGCTCCTTGCACGATGGTGTTGCCAACACAAAATGCCCCTCGTAGAACCTCTCCTTCTGTAAGGTGCAAAGGGAAACTCCTGCTTGAATTTCAGCTTTTAACTTAACACACCCGTGTGCTACAGCAGCAAACGTGACCACTGGGTCCTTAACTCACTGTGGACTTCTCCTTTGACAAGGAAATCATCCTCTTCAGCAGTAACTCTGAGCCATCTCCTACCCACACACAATTATTATTGTGCTGAATCTGGTGTAGTTTGGAGCAACCACTTAAAGCACATGGAAGGTTCTGCAACGCTCTGAGGATTTCACCTTTCAGAAGTGAGTTTTCCTCCAGGTTTGCCATGTTGTTTATGCACCAGGACAAATGGCTGAGCGGGAATGCTCACCAGGAAACACAACACTGGCTGCTCTTCACAGCCCCTGAGAAGGCACCAGCTTTGGGGCAGATGGGATGAGGATGCACTTTTCCAAGCTCTGCCTTCCACATGCGGGAAGGGGACTGCACCCAGGGCAGTCAGTTCCTTTCAGTCATCTCCTGTGACACCACAGTGACTCAAGGACTCACTCATTTCCTTCAGATGAGCGGCAGCTGCTTTGCTCCATCCCCTTCCCAACACAGCAACACTTCAAGAGAGGAAAAGCACATTTGGAACATATGCTGAGGGACTCCAGCAGCGCTGAACAGACACTGCAGCAGGGAGGCAGGACGAGGCTCATCTAATGTCTTTTGGATTTCAGAGTGAATAATGGCGTCCCACAGGAGGCTAGTTCTGAACCAACGTCCAAACGACACAAGCAAGACCAGACCCACCTAACTGCTTGTAAGCAGAACCTCCCTCACTTTGTAACTGGACACAGTGGTTAGGAAAGGGCAAATGTGAGAGCAGCAGCAGTTCTGTTTAACTGAGAATGCTCAGCAAGCTCAGGTTGAAGCAATAATGAGCAATTTCTGTAGTAAGGACAAGAATTCCTACTGCAACCTGTGGCAGTTGACACAAATCGGCCCCTTACCAAGTCCAGCTGAGCTGGTTTTCCTGCAAGGTGAAAGCCATTCCAGTTGGATATGGAAACTGCAGTGCCAAAGAGGCTGTATGGGAGATGTGAAGGTAAGGGTTATGTACACAGTTTTACCTCTGCTAACGTCTTGTCTTTCAGTGGGACTTCTCCATTATAACAGATTTCCCACAGCGTTGTCCCAAAGCTCCACTTATCTGCTGCAACACTGAGATTTTTGGAGTCTTCAACACATTCGGGTGCAATCCAGGGGATTCGCTCGACGCATTCTGAGATCAAACACAGAATGAATGCGTTCTGGAGTTAGTATCAAGGGACTCAATAAACAGCCTTCTAGCTCAGTTATCCTGGTCTAACACCCGCTTACCTATGCTAAAGTAAAGCTGCACTGCTTGTCCACCTGCAGGAAAACCTCAATTCCCAAAGCCCTGTTCTCTGAAGGGTGTCCATGTGCATTTTACAAGCTCATGCCTTGAGCCATCCAGAAACTGAGATTCCTTCTGCATAATCTCACTTCACTTGACATGACTTCTTAAGAGAAAGAATAAAACAAGCACCCACCAGCAGCAACATTCTCTCATTTATTTACTTTTCAGATCTGTGGAAGCTGGCTACTTCTGTACTAGAGCCACATCGAGCTGGTATAAATGGTATATATATACTCTAAGGAAAAAGTGAGGGTGCTGAGGCACTGCCCCATCCCTGGCAGTGCTCAAGGCCAGGTTGGACACAGGAGCTTGGAGCAAACTGCTCCAGTGGAAGGGGGTCCCTGTCTGTGGGAGCAGGGGTTGGAGCTGGGTGAGCTTTAAGGTCCCTTGCAGCATAAACCAGCCTGGGATTCTGTCATTTCTTCCCTTCCCCACCAAAGAAAGCAATCCAATTCCTGTACCATACCTTGTCTGGTCAGCACAGTTACTGGTATTCCTGGGTCACTCAGCTTTATGAAGGGACCATATTCAGTGTCAATTCCCTCTCTTGCCAATAGGATGTTTTTAGTACACACATTTCCATGTACCAAATCTTTATCCTCCTGCGGGAAGGAAGGAAAAGAACAGTGAGTGCAGTTCTCAATGCTCTGCAAGTGTTCTGACATACCCACAACACAGGGGAGCACTGAAAACACTCCAAGCTGAAACGTAAAAATAGAGCTTGGAAGAAATTATCCTAGAGAAAAACAGGGAAATGGGCAATAGGGGAACGTGCTGTTCACTCTTGGGCACCATAATATTCCCTTTTCCACAAAGAGCATCACTGCAGGCACGCAGCCTGCTGATAAAAAGGAGCTCATCACCTCCTCCGAGACGCTTTCTCCTTATTTAAAGCAACAGTATGAATACAAAAGGAATACACTGTGCAGTTCCACTTGAGAAAGCAAATTCCTTAGTTACTAATGCACATGGAACCTCCGCAGCATCAGGCTGTAGCAGCTACAGGCAATGCTTCTGTCAAGAGGTTTCTTACCAAGTAGCTCAGTGCGCTCGCAAGTTGTTTGGCAACTTTGAACTTCCAAGGAGTTGTCAGAACTTCACTTTTCCGATGCATGAACAGATCCAGAGGCCCAAATTCAACAAACTCTTCAACCATGATGTCTATGAGATCAGGAGCATAAAGTCAGTACTGCAGTAACCAGTGTCTGGAGTGATCTAATGGCCTGTTACCATCTTCCCCTCTCCCCAAGGCACGATGGTTATTGAATGGCTTTAGTTCACCTTCCCCAAAGACAATTTCAGTGTTGAGTCCAACTGAAAAGGCTGAGTGGCTTTATGTAGTAAATGGACAGCAAACCTGAAGCAAAGCATTCCAAAGACCACAGGGCAAAGCCTTTCCAAGGAAGCCAGAAACCTGGTTTGTATGGACACTACCACTATCACTCCGGCATTCCAACCTCAAGAAGTGATAAGGCACTTATTCAAAGACATCATTGGATGAGGAAACTTGTTAGCAGGAAGGACTCTGCAGCTGCCTTGTATTTCTGATTCATTTCTGTCTGCCCTGAGAACTGAGGCAGCAACTGCTATCTCCATCTCCCCTGTGCCAGCACTGAACTGAACTGTCCCCAGTCCTTGCCAAGCCTGGAGAGCCATTCCCAAAACTCACTTTCAACATCACGGACGCAGACTCCATGGAGGAGGACAATGTGCTTGTGAGACACCTGCCTCATCATGCTCGCTGTCTCAAAGAATGCCTGTTGGGAAAAGAAAGAGGTCAGCCATGAAAGTGCTGGTCACTGCCACACTCCTCCAAGTGTTTAACAACTGCAAGCAGCGAGGAACAAAACCATCTGCAGCATCACTGTGTTTTTCTAGGAACATAGAGAGAGGGTCAGCAATGGTGGGGATGTGCTTACGGTCTGCACGTGTGCAGGCTGAAACCAGTGCTGGTGTGCTTTAGCCAGACCTGATGCCACTGCCTAAGGAGGGAGTAACTCCAAAATGCTGGTCACTGACAGATCTGACTGCCTAAAATGGTGAGCTACACCTTCACCATTTCCCATCCCCTTAACTACAGATGCATAAAAGCCCTTCTTTTAAAGGCTTTTCATAGTTAACCAAATACAACTGAGGTCATAGCTGTAGTGCAACAGACAAAAAGGAAAACACTTGCCAAAGAAATGCCTCTGTGGCTGGGGTCCAAGACTTTGAGGAGGACTTTAATCTCTTTTTCATTTTGATAGCCTTCGTTCTCATCTTCTCTGTAGTTGAGGATCCCGGAGTAAATCTGTGTTCTCGTCCCTCTGCCAAGGTGTTCACCCTAAGACATAACACACAATAGATGTTTCAACCAGGACATGAAGCGAACAAGGGTACATTTACACCAGTACTTGGATTGGCACTGTATGCTGCTGCTCCAAGTAGAGAGTGGACTTAGCCCTCCACTTGATCTAGCTACATATAGACTTACAATTAGCACAGTGAGAAACCAATGACGCTGTGTTATCCTTTGCTTTAGTGGTCTCTCTCAGCATACTCACCACTGGAAACTCATCTGATACAAAAGAGCTACTACATCTCCATTAACATCACAGAGGTTCAGTGTGGTTTAACATTATCAGACTAAACACCAAATGAATAAATAATTCCTGGCCTCTTACTTACAATAAGCTGCTATTGAGGCAACCTTTAATGTCTTTCCAAAAGTTGGAGGAAGTAATACTTCAATGGAACACTTTGTCTGGGAAAGCAATTTCCTCCTAAAATAACAGAGGATGCCACCTTGGGATAGTTTTGCAGGAAGCCTGCACCCTGACTGTAAATACCAGCATCAATATTAACATAATCTGTATCCCTCTGGGCACTGATGCAAGTTAACAAAAACCCTCAAACCTTTCTGTTTAACTGAAGCAGTTAAGCACATGATTGAAGAGCTCAGGTCTTTTAGAAGCATCAGATGTGATTGTGCATTCCAGCCACTGTGTGGTCTGACGTTTGTTCAGGGTTGAGCATCACTGACTGAAACAACTGATGGAACATTTGGGTGCTGAGTCGGTCTGGAACACACTTTTCAGAGCTTTTGAATACTTCACCCTTGTCTTTTACTGTAGGGTATTATCTTAAACCCCTAAGCTGCCTGTTTCCTGATACGTGAGGCTTTAACAGATACAGCCACATTTAGCAACAAAGCACTTCAGAAAAGCAGCTCTTCAGACCTTCATGGTGTTTTAAGAATGACCTTAGAAGCCTCTCTCTCCACAGCCATTAGAAACCTGCTCAAATACCAATTTGATTCCCAGTAACAGGCATTACTTCCAAGCTGCTCTTCTTTTTCCACACAAGGACATGTAAACAATTAGGTTTTGCAATAAAAGGCTTTAATACAAATAAAGATTCAAATTAAGCTTTGCTGAGGAGAAATGGGAGTGAAAGAACCAACTTGAACGGGGTGCTTTTGTATTACTGAAGAGGGTACAGTGGGAAGCTGCGCTCGTTTGATCACAAGAGAGAATCAGAGCTCAGCAGCTACCCACCTGCATGATTTCTTCCTTAAGGATTCGATGGAAGCTCAGCTGCCCCAGGTGATAGACTGGCTGCCATTCCTGCGCCTTCTTGGTTGCAACCAGCAAGTTGGAGATTTCTGGAAGGCAGGGAGAGAAAAGATCCTTTAGGACTTGTCCGAATAACTGCATCCCCCCTTCTCAGTCACTAACGTTGCTGCCTGTGCTGACTGCAAAGCAAACCCCCAATGGATGAGCAGGGAGGAAAGAAGAAACTTTGATGTATGTTCTGCTCAAGTAATTTCCATCATTAAGCAGAGGATTCACTACAGCACAGCTGTATTATATATAGCAGAGCTGGTTTATATTATATACACAATGTTAATGTGAGCTATATTGGGGCTGATATTAAGAAACTGAACAGTGGTTACTGCACAAATGAATACCCAGGACTACAAGAGTAGTCTCTGCTGTATGCTAAGTAGAATACTACACAGTCCCTCCTGCAGTGTGCAGATGGGTTAAGAGGTAGCGGGGGTCTCATTTCCTCTTTTTACCTCCTTGAACACTTCTTGCACCCTGGGAAACACCAACAGTCTGTTTCCAGAGCCCTGGAATTAAACTGGGGAATGGGAAATGGAACAGAAGGAAAAGACTCAAAAGGCTGGTTCTTCCTCCCCACTGCTTCTGGTCAGGGAGAGGCATGGTTAGAGCCCAACGCCTTGCACATGAGTTTTGCCTTCCTGTGTTGAACAGCAGGCTTTATTTATTACAGTACAATGGCTTTAGATGTCTGTGTGCATCTGGCCTTCCCATTCCTGTGAGCAGCACATGTGCATCAGGGCTAAACTGGGATCTAGGACTCTGAAAACAACCAGTCATGAACCATACACTGGAAACCAGCTTTATTTCTGCATCCCCTAAGCCTCTTTATGAATAACCAATTAAATAGTTTTAAAAAGAAGGGGGAAAAATACCCTTAACAGGGAATAGGCAGAACAGGGAAAACAGCACAGACAATGTGCTGGATCCCACTGTAATTCCAGTGATAAGCTGAAGTGGGCAGTCAATTCCTTGACTCATTTCATTCTGTTCCACAGAGAGCTGTCAAAATGTAGTCACAATGTAAAACCTCTGGGTGCTCCAGACAAGGTTCCTCAAAGTTCAGTGTCCATCTACAGAAAACTCTCCTCTGAAACCATCAGAACAAGCAGGTAATGAATGCAGCTCAGTTATTTCCCTTCTTCTAACAGGAAACCACTATCAGATCACACAATCACACCACTGTGTTTCCCCTTTCATACAAACTCAGCTGCAAGACACTTGTTTATAGTAAACCATTTCAGTAAGTGCAGGCATGGGCAGTTTAACAAACGCAGGCTTGTCCCAGCCCTCTCAAATCTGCCCTTGCAGACGGATTTACTGACTCCAAGGCTGTTCTGCTTGCTAACGGTTGCAGAGCCAGCTTTCCCTTCTGCTTCGTGATTAATAGACTAAACAACAGCTCAACGTGAGAGCAAACAAGCTTCAAACCAGAAGTTGCCACACAGCCATGCAGGCCGCAGCCCTCCTGTGCCAGAGGAACAGGACCCGATGCATGGTGACACTGCCTGGCGTACGTGACGCGGTGAAGCAAAGGGAGAACCTTCAGCACAGCACTGCAGCCCATGGCTCTGAGTCAGCTGTGGCTTTTGCCTTGCAGACAAATCTAGAGGCCACCTCTGCAGGGCCAGCTCGGAGGCGCAGAAAGGGAAACCAGGACTCTTCTCAGTGTCATGTGAAAAGTTCACCCAAAGAAGGCTCATGAGGAGCACCACCCCCTGAGCATCCTGTGCTGAGCTTGTAACAGGGAAAGCAAACCCCTAAAACCTTGTTCTCAGGGCTTGGGTTTGCTTTCTGATAAGACTCCTCCTCCACACTGAAGGAAGCAACCTTAAATATCACCTCTTTAGCAACAATGAGCTTTCACACGAGGACACAGAACAAATTAGACACCAAGAATGCCTCTTATCCTTGCAGTTTGTTTCCTTTCAACAACAAAGTTTGTTGTCCCACTTAAAGGATGCACTACCTCTTGGTTTTGGTTGGCAGCACCTCTTCAGTGTAAAGCTTATGTTGTCTGTCCGGAGTACTTGTCCCTTCAGGTGATCCATCAGCTCTTTTAAGGATGAGAAAGATTTGCTGGATCCATGTAGGAAGTACCCGCCTTTCTTCACTTCAATCTGGAAGTTCTTGTACTGCACTGAACTATCTCCCATCTGCTATTGGGGACAAAAATACAAAATATAATCATTAAAGTGACAGAATGTTTGTGAAGCCAAGAAACTTCCCAAAAGCCTTCAAAATGACACGCAGGACCAGCACTCACTTGCCTCTATGCCAGGGTCCTCTAACTCCAACACAGTAGAAAAAGCCCTAAAATTCCTATAACTTCCCATCCCAGGAAGACATACAATAACAGAGTGGAGGAGGGGCACCGTGAAGATTCAACCATCTCACAATGATGGCTTGTGTGTTTCGCAGAGCCTGAGAGTATATGGAAGCCCCAGCTCTTCCTGAAGGAATCTTCTCTTCATTTGGTCAAGAATTGCAGAAGCTGGACCATGGTTTCAACATCTCCACTTAAAAATAGCACAGCTCCCTTTCACAACCCAGACTGTTCAACACATGAGACCACTTCAGGCTGTTGCTCACACTTTCCAGTTTCAAAGGGCTGAACTTTTGCACTTACCTATCTCAGCCCTTTCAAGGCCTCTTCCTCACCTCTGCCATACCACAGCTTCATGGCACTTTTCCCTTTTCTTGCTAAGCTTTGCAAGAGGTTGAATGTTTTCCAAGGCACAACCGATTCGTTATTCCAGGCTGTCCTGTCTTTTAGAAGGCAGTGTTGATCACCTACTTCTTTCAGAAATGTCTACAGGAGATGCACCCAGTATCAAATATCCCTTTCTTGACCTCATGGTGGATTCTATTTACCTGTATTTCTAAGGGAAGAACAGCAGCTTATGTGTGTTTATGCTAGCATTATCCTTGTGTGAACACCTGCAGTATTTTCTTCAAAGCAGCAAGTCAACTGCAGACTTCAGCTGAACTTCTGGGCAGCTCCTGCATTCTTCTTGTCTACTTGTCGCCGTCACCAGCTGGTTTCCTCACCTATCCCTCATCATGAGCTTTTGCTTGTCAATCATCTTTCAAGAAGCATGTTCCCCCTGCTAGCTGTTTATCTATCTCCTTCTGTGGTGTTCGACATGTAACGGGAACTGTCCTCATGCACTGTTCTTTTCCAGTGTGTCAGGAGAAATACATTTGTATAATTAAACCCATGTTCAAGAAACATTAGCTAAGTTACAATGACAAATTGTGTACGTCATTCTCACACCATATGTGTTTAAAATGCTTAATTTCAACCCCATTAATGCACAGCTTTATAGCTATGAATGGAAATGCTCTGGGTATCCTGAATCATCTTTGTAGATACAGCATATTTGCAGAGGGTCTGGGGAAAATGAAGGTATGAGTACAGTTCTCTACCCTGTGCTGCACCAGCTATCACACAGACATAAGGGTGACTGCCCTAAAGAACACAAATGCATGAGCATGGATTACAGGGAGCTGCCAGTCTTCAGCTCATTAGCAGATTGCTGCTGGGGCTCCACACTTGACTTACCTCTGAGCCTTGAGAACAAGTCACAGTCATGAGAATGTGGTTAAAGTTTGTGCAGCTCCACCTCAGCACATACATTCCTGTTTCATTCCCTTCCTGCCGCAGCTTGCTGATGGCATATTCCGTGCTGAAAGAGTCAATGTACACATGAGAAAAAACAACCAATGAGCAGTTGCCTCCCAAATCTATTACTAGGAAAGACACAGGAGAGTAAATTTTGTATTTGGAACAAAAATGTGTAACAGCAACTTAGAAATACTTAAGGGGTAACGGGCTCAAACTGAAACAGGGAGGTTTAGATTGGATCTAAGGAAGAAATTCTTTCCTGTGAGGGCGCTGAGGCACTGGAATGGGTTGGCCAGGGAGGTTGTGAGTGCTCCATCCCTGGCAGTGTTCAAGGCCAGGTTGGACAGAGCCTTGGGTGGCCTGGTTTAGTGTGAGGTGTCCCTGCTTCTGGCAGGGGGGGTGGAACTGGATGATCTTAAGGTCCTTTCCAACCCTGACTGTTCTATGGTTCTATGATTCTATGATTTAATTGTGCACATTACACACACTCGCATTTAGCTGCTCAGAGCAAGGGAAGAAAGATTTGTTAAGCTCTTAGCATGCTTAATGGGGGCATTCCACATCTAACACAGTGCACACATAAACTCTCAGTTTTCTATGTATTGCATCTTCAAACATAAAAAGAAAAGCCAAAAAGATGGAAGTGTTCAAGGCCAGGTTGGACACAGGGGCTTGGAGCAAGCTGCTCCAGTGGAAGGGGT